>JACAXG010000013.1:1048911-1338123 GCA_018881555.1 Amblyornis subalaris
GGGTGTCCCTGTGTGCAGGGAGGGCTCAGGGCAGGGCCAGGCTCTGCTCCGGGGGCCCAGCAATGGCCCCAGAGGAACAGGCAGGGACTGAGCCCAGGGAGCTCCTCCTGCACAGGAGGCAGAACTTCTGCTCTGGACAGGGACCCAGCCCTGGACAGAGACCAGAGAGGGGCTGGAGTCTCCTCCCTGGGGATATTCCAGAGCWGTCTGGACACAATCCYGTGCYCTGTGCTCTGGGATGGCCCTGCTGGAGCAGGGAGGTGGCACGAGATGACCACTGTGGACCCTTCCAGCCTGACCCATCCTGGGATTCTGTGTGATTCAGGSAAGCTGATGCTGCCCTTTAAGGCAGTTCAGTCCCCAAAGCCACCCCAAAGCTGCTTCCTCAGAGGCAGGGTTTGAGGAAAGCAGGAACCTTTGCAGGATTTTCCTYGGAGCGCAGACACCTGCAAGGAGGGCACCCTGGGAAGAGTGTGGGAGGAGAAGGAGAAGGAAACAGCAGCAGTGCCTGCCAGCACATGRAATCGCTGCTCAGCTCCAGACTGCACAGCATCCAGGGACTGCTGGAGAAAAAGGAGGCTTGTCAACAGCTCTGCCACCGGATCCCCAGCCCTAACTGGAGGAAACTGAAGCCCTGTTTCCACTGGGCTCRGGCTGATGACTGGAAAAATGTTTCTCTGTTTACAGGAATCTGAAACCTTGTAATTCTCCTCTGCTCTCTCTCCCCAGCAGCCAATCGACAGTGGGCACATTGGGAAAGGAGGGTTTATCCCAACTCGAAACCTCTGTAATTTAATAGGAAAAACGGTTTAGGAACAATAGGAACCGCAGCAGCAAGATAAACAAAATATTTAAAAAGTCCAAGGCTAGAAAAGTTTGGACAAAGCGCCCTGAAATCAGAGATGCTTGGGGACCAAGCAAGAGGACAACCACGAGGACAAGCACCTGACAGCAGCAGGGGATGGGGAGGGAAGCTGCAGGGCTGAAGTGAGGTCTGGCAGGAGCTGGGGGCTCTCCTGCAGTTCTCTTAGATGCCAGCACCARTCTCCTGATCCTGAAATTCTGTGGATTTCAAAGCAGGAACAGGAGCATCATGTGGCTGTTCCCAAAGTGTAGGGTCCTGCTGGTGCAAGGCTGTGACTCGTGTGCACCCTCCCCGTGGGGAACACAAACAGGCACTGAAAAGTTCAGGTATTTTTAGAAGAAAATTCATCTGAARTACAGGCTGCATTCAAGAAAAACTTCTATACTGCATAGAAAAATAGGCCTCTCCTTGCCTTTGCTAATTCATTTCCCATGTCACTGTTGATTTTCTTGGGTTGGTCTCYTTCCTCCTTTCCCAACTCTTTGGTTTTATTTCCAGAGAGGTTGCTGCATCTCTGCTCTGACTAGAGGAAAATTCCTAAAATTGCCATATCAATCAGAGGAACAGCTTGTCCTTCTGTTTCAGTGTTCATGGGGTGGAATAGAAATTATCAGTAAAACAGGAGGAGGATGTTTGGAGAAGCTTTCTCCAAGTCCCTCTTGGAATTGTTGTGCTGTACATTCATCCTCCTTGTTTTGAATTCATGTGAAGCAGGAGTTCCGTGTTTGGATCCAGGAATTATTTCCTATAAACCAGCAAAATCCAGTAGTTAAATGAAAGCCTTCAGCTTGCCCTCTTCTATTTGTGGTGTGCATTATCTTTATTGCTACTTGTCCATCTTATTTATGTTTACTATCTCAGTGTCAACCTTTGGTTCACAGCCACTTAGAGATAATTATTATTGTTCCCTGTTTTGGAACAACATCCACGGGGGGAATTTCTCCATGGAAAGGGTGGTCAGGCCTTGGCAGGGGCTGCCCAGRGAGGTTTGGAGTGCCCATCCCTGGAGGTGTCCAAGGAAGGCCTGGATGTGGCACTCAGTGCTCTGGGCTGGGGACAAGGTGGGSATYGGGCACAGCTTGGACTCAGTGATCTGGGAGGCGTTTTCCATCCTCAGTGATCCTGGGATTCTGAGATGACTGGGCTGGGGTGTGACCATGGCTGTGCCCAGCTCCTGGGTAAGCCCAAAGCACCAGCATGTTCCAGCACTTGTGTCAGCCCCAGGACACCCCAGCAGACAACCCCCAGCGCAGAAACAAAAGCTCACAATGCTGCACCTTGGTGCACCTGGTTTTTTCCCTTTTTGGAATCCTTTTGTGAATGATTTTGTGGGTTAATGCTGGAAGAATCAGCTGCATTAACTCCTTATTACCTGTGTGAACATGGCAACTGCGAGASACAGCAGCAATTTTAGCAGCCAAAGGTCAAGGTGAAAATGGGAAGGACAGAAGGCCCAGGCAGCTCAGTAGGAATTTACCTTCCTCAGACTTCCTCCTATTTCAAAATCAGCAGTGTTAAATCTATAGCATTAATTGGGGACTGTGAGTGTTTGAACACTGGAGATGCATTATTTACCAGCAGAAAATTCTGGCAGGTCTGAAAATTCCCTGAGATCCTACGTGAAGCAGGAACCTTTTGAATTATTCAAAGCCTGGATAGACAGCAATCATTGCTGCTGTTGTAACAAGTTTATTATTTTAAATTATTATTTTCTGGTACTCTCTTGTGCACACTCATGCCTTTTTAATGCTTTCTTTCTTGTTTTTTCCCCCTTACATTCAGCAAAGACTTACAAACTTTCACAGGGGTGAGTTTTGCCAGAGCCCCCCTCCTCCTGCAGACACTTTGCTCCTGGAGGGTAATTGGTTTTCACAGAGTATTTTATTGCCACCTGACTTGAGCAATTCCTGAAGGTTGGCACGGGCAAAGTACCCAGGAAGGCCATGCCCCTGCCCTTCCAGAGGGGCTGAGCTTCTCCCAGAGGAAGGAGCTGCCCCTTTTCAACTCCGTTTTGYATTCCGAGGCCCAAGTGTTGGAAGTTTTCTTCTAAGAGGTTTTTTTCTTCCTTCTTCCCCTTTAAATCTTGTAAATAGGCTCCTCTGCTTCTCGGGTAATTACAGTTATTTTTGGAGCAGCGAATTCTCGTTAAGGCAGAAAGTATTTACAGCGAAAGGCGGAAAATGCAGGTGGAGAATTCCTGCGCGATGGGGGACGCGCCGTGGGGCGGCTCCGCCGGAGCCCCGGCACGTGTGGGGCCACCTGAGCCGTCCCCTTCCCGGTGGGATGTGTGGCAGGGAGCTGTCAGGGAGCCATGCCCTCGCCTCCTGTGCCCTCTGCCTCCAGGGAAGGCGGTTGAGGAGGGCAGGGAASAGGGAGCGGCCAAGGGGACGTTGGGCAACGCGTGACCTGCTCCGGCTTATCTTGGGTTCTCCTGGTGCCAAGGGGGCAGAGCTCCCGAGGAAGCCAGAGCCAGCGGGGGCCAGCGCGTYCCAGAGAGGGTGAAAAGGACAAACAGTCCTTTCAGGTCACCCAGGGCTCTTCCCAAAGAATTGGGATCTCTTTATCCCTCCTAAAAGCCTGATGTCCCCTCCCAGCCCCGCTATAGAAACAGATTTACTCTGGTCCCGCTTTTGTGCACAGATATCCCTCCATAATCTCTGCCCTCCGTTTTTCCTGGCTTTTAAAAAGTGAATTTGACAGCGGGAAGCACTGCTGTTGTGATAGCCTGTAGACTGGAGTCCTAAAAGAAAAAAAACCCTATTGTCATTAGAGAAGAGCTGAGGGAGCACTGTTTGGATTGAGTTGGATCAGTCTGGGTGATAGGATTCAGCAGCCAGGGCTGAACTGGGGCTCAGCCTCTTTTCCGCAGCCATCCAGTCCCACGAGCTGTTCCCCTGAGAATCCAGCTGTGGATACCAGACACCTTATCAGGACTGCCACGGCCCCCCGGGAGCTGCTGCATTTTTAGGTGAACCTTTCAGAGAAGTGCTTTTAAGATAAATTCTGCATCTGAACTTTTTCCAGAAAATCACGGAATAATTTAGGCTGGAAGGGACCTCTGGAGGTCAMCTCGTCCAACCTCCTGTTCAAAGCAAGGCCAACTTCAAAGTTAGATCAGGTTCCTCAGGAGCTTCCCCGGTGGAGTTTTGAATATCCCCAAAGATGGAGATTGAACAGACTCTGAGCAGAGCAAACACCCTCATGAATTTTTTTCCTGTATCTGAATCATCCTTACTGCAACTCATGGCTGTTGCCTTTCCTCTCTGCATCTCTGAGAGGACACAGCTCTGCTTTTCTATTTAGCTTGTGGAAGATTGAATTAAACACCTCCAGAGTTTCTCACGAGTGCTAAAACCCCTCAGACCAAGAGATTCATCCCCACTGCCTGTAAAGATGGTAGAGATATTCCAGGASAAGAAATAGGAATAAAACCTTAAAGCTGAAGTCAGAGCCACCGTGCTGCTGTGTCAGGCCCAGAGGTTGCCATCCTCTCAGACGTGCCAGCAAAAATGAAAGTGTAATTGCTTCCTATCTCAGCCCTGTCAAAATATTTGTGGTTGGTTTGGATGCAGGGGAAGGAGATGATGCTGCTGGTGGAGAAAAGATAGGAGAGCAACAAAGGGACTGCAGCTGGCTTGGGGATAGGAACCTGCTGGGAGCTGCAGGCAAGGAAAACTCCAACCTTTGCCTTGGAAAATACGGAAAAGCCAGAACAGGAGGCTTCAGCAATGCCATGAGAAGGCTCCTGTGCACCCCAGGTATTCCCAGGTCCTGCTCTTTCCCATGTGGGGGTTTGGAAGAGGCTTTTCAAAAGCACAAACGGGTGGTGAAGACGCGTCCCACTGATTTTTTTTGAAGGGCACAGAATTCCCCTGAGCATCTTTGGAAAACATAATTAATTAAATTAGACTTSCTTGAGAATTGAGTGGAATGAAAGACTGTTGTGGGTAGATGGATGTGCTGTTTAATTGCACAAAAATTGGTCATTTTGCTGAAGGTTCTCATGTAGGCTTGGAGCGGAAGGGATCAGCATCAGCTTCAGCTCCCTTTGTTGGTCTGCAGCTTGCTCTGGGATTACAACATTTTTGGGATGCTGGGAATAGAAGGCGGTTCAGGGCAGTGTTTTATGCAAGGTAGCACTCTGCACTATTTTTAAACTTTTATGATATGTTCTAGTWTTTTAATAAAATGAGACACGCACTTCCTTTTTTTTACAGCGGCAGCAAAATCTTGTCTGGGGCTGCCCTGCTCGACAGCTTGTGGCAGGAKTATAAAAAAGAGTTTATTCTGGGGCTATATATAAATGTTACACGTGRGTGGAGGCTGGACAGAACTGTCCCAGGGGTCACTTCCAGGGTGCACAGCACCATTTGCTCAACTTTCTCCTGCAGGTGCTGGCTGACAACAGCATGGAGCTTGCTTGATCTTTTTTTTTTAAATTAAATTTCACAAGAATGGGGTCTGTAGCTGTATCAGCCTCTTGGTAGAAGGTTTACCTGGATCAGGCTCTCCAAATACAAGGAAYCTTTAATCTCAGGGATGAAACTGTGCCTCACATATGGGCATTCTCACTACTTCTGTCCTCAAAATAAACCCCACTTCTCAGTTTGTGACATTTTCCCCCCAATTATCTTCATTATGTCCCCATACAGCAACTCTGGGCATGTTTACAGATCTGATTCTCCACGGGTTCTAAGTCCAAAGTCATTGTGTTGGAGTTAACATAAACATGCGCCCTCTTTAATCACGTGAGCTCAAATAATCATGTGTAAACTTCATAAAAGTTAACTGGAACTCACTCRGGTTTGAGAGTTTAACTGTGGTTCAATGGATTTTATCAGATTTTCCTCAATGATTCACTCCGGGGCTAAAAATAAAACCGGAGTCACTCTGGGTAATTTAGAGAGGGACGGAAGCAGGGTTTGGAGTCAAAGCATCTCCYCTTGCACAGCCAGAGCACTGCACGACAGCCCTGAGAATCCTGGGCGAGCAGAATCGGGGAGAGGCAGGGAGGAAAACAACGAGCAGCAAAATTTGGCAGATTCATGGGTGTTACTCTGTATTTTTACCRTAGGAGCTGATGATAAGAATTTACCCAGCAGGCTTGAAAAAATCCAATAATGATTTTTTAAAAAAAACCCTCACTGGTGTAGGGAAGGACAAGGGGAAAAAAAAAAAAAAAGACCTAAAGACAAGATAAGTCATTAGAGATGCAAGGAAACGCTGCTGTTGTCTCCAGGCGAAATCTATGGGAACAGAGAGCCATAAATCCAGGATTCATTGCTCCCTCTGCTCATTAGCTGTGTGAAACTGTGACTAAGCTTGAAGGTTAGTTGGTGTAGCTCAGGATTATTGTTCTTCTTGCTCTGAATCAGGCAGCCATGATTCACACACTGCCTGCCCTGCCAGGGGCCGCATTGCCACGAGTTTTTTCCAGGAGGGGGAAGATTCTTGCAGCCTTGTGCGTCTTCTGGCTTCATTAATTTCAGCCTGGACAAAGGGAAAATTATTTGAGTGGATCTCTCGTTTGTGAAAGGAATTGAATTTGTTCACTAGACTAGGCTGGGAGCGTAACAGGCAGAGATGGAAAGCACGAAGGATACGAGCCCAGTGGACATTTTTATTTTAACAATGAAAATATGCAATCTGTCTCAGCAAAATACAGCTGCTGAGCAAATTAACTTGTGTTGAATGCTTATTGGGGGCCCACAGCTCATTCTTTTGTTCTTCCCCTTCAGCAAATGTGTTTTTCTGCCTAAGAAATAATAGATGGGGGCTCTATAGAGCCTTTCATCAGACGATCTCCAAGCACTTGGCAAACATTCGTGGTGTGCTGGGGAGAGAGACCAAGCCTTGCAGTGTATGCAGTGCCTGGAGAGCAGGGTGAAAAGTCCACTGCAACTGCTCTGTGGGGCTGCAAAACGTCCAGCTGGTGTGGCTAACACAGACCAGGGGATGTCCTCTGAGGGGATGTCTGCTGGTAAAGTCCGGATATTTCTATTTTCGTTCGTGACAACGTTCAGAGAATGTAACAATGAGGTTCTAATTTGCTTTTTTCCAAGCTAAGGTGCATGTGCCCACCCAAAGAGCCAGATAACTTCAGTGCAGTGTCTGCGAGCCCTGGCTTCCGTCCAGGGCTTTGTTCCCATTTCCCTGCCCTGCTCCTATGGAAAGTAGCCCATCCCACCAACCAGCTGGGAATTTCCCTGACACATGGGCATTCTCTGGGTAACAYGAGCCTGGCAAATGGTGGTGTGTTGCAAACCCCCCCTCGTCTGACAAATGAAGTGTGCTAGGAGTGAGGGCTGAATGTTCAGGGTCAAAAGACTTTGAGCTGCAGCCTCTCCGTGCTCTGTCTTGTCAGGGCTGCACTCCACAGGCACTGTAGGAAGTTAACCAGGAAAGCCCTGGAGTTCTGGGAGTTTGAGGCAGGGACCGGAGCAGTCTCCAGTCAAGTCCAGAATTAAAGCAGAGACAATTTTCTCATGTTTTTCTCTTTGCTCCTCCTCGAGTTCCTCCTGTCTGGAGTTGGAGCCTGTAGAAGGCACAGCTGACATTGCCCCTGTTTGCCATTTCTAGGCTCCTGCTGTTGTGCTGTTCCTTTTACCACCACTCAAACCCAATTTTGCAGAATTTCAGCATCAATTATCTGCTCTGGTGTTGGTTTTTTCACAGGCCTGGGCAGARTCATGGCTTTGGAATTAGGCTGGAGCTGCAAACCTGATCCCTCATTTCCAGCTGGCTGAAACTCACGGAGGGGAAAACAAAAACTTCTGGATTAAGAAATTATCCCCACAGTTCCCAACGGGYAAGAGGACTCTCCTGGTGCAGTCCAAGGCAGCAGAATCCTTAAATAGTGGAAACACCACTGGATAATCCCTTTGGAAGCGCAGCCTTAGGAGAACAGCTCTGGCTCGTGGTAACATTGGACYCAAGCACGTGTTCTCTTTCAGACCTGAGCATGAATTCATTTGCAGTGTAATTTTGCCGTGGAGGTCTCAGAAATCTGCAGCCCATCATCTTYGAGCCAGCTCCAGGCAGAACCCGTGGGAGCTGGGGTTTCACGTGGGGCTGGTGGAACCCAGTGGAGCAGAGGGAGGGGAACRGGGTAGGACTGGGGAAACCACTGAGTGCAGCCCCACAGAGAGAGAAAGAAAACTTGAGCTCCACTGAGGGATTTACATAATGTCAGGAAAAGCGATTTAAATGCAAATGGCCTGGTAAGATTGTTAGAAATTTTGCAGTGGCTCTGGCAGCCAGGTGTAGCATAATGAGAATAAGAGCTAAACAAATATTTCCTTCCTCTGCGAGTTCATTTATTCACAGCCCGGGTTCATTTCTTTGGCAGGTGTATTTTCCCCCTTCATCTTAAAGAAAACAAACCAAACAAAAACTCAGAAGAAGGCTGGCTAACCCCTCTTTCCTAAACACAGCAAAACCTGCACCCACCTGCAGACAGAGAACAACCTCTCCAGGTGCAGTGTAATACATGGATTTATTGAATTTGCCATCAGGTTCCAGAAGGTGAGGCAGACATCAGTGTTTTAAAACAAATTCYCTTTTTATATCATGGAATCACAGAATGGTTTGCTTTGGAAGGAATCTTAAAGCTCATCCCATTCCACCCTGTGCCATGGGCAGGGACACCTTCCACTATCCCAGGTTGCTCCAAGCCCCATTCAACCTGGCCTTGGACACTTGCAGGGATGGGGCAGCCACAGCTTCTCTGGGCAACCTGTGCCAGGGCCTCCCCACCCTCACAGGGAGGAATTTCTTCCATGAGCAAAACATTCCTTCTGGATGATCTGAGGTGACGCTGCTGCTCTTGTAGCTGCAGCTTTCTCGTGGTCACAGGTTCACTGTGTAAAGACTTTGGGAAGGGCATTTAAAGCTCCTAAGGGTAAATCTTGGCTGCACTGAGATCCAAAGATCTTTCTGCCACTGATTAGAGCCAGCTAAAGTCTTGGTGCCTCAAYTTCCCCCACTGCACAACGAAGGAACAAACTCTCCCTAGAACTCTGTGAGGGTCTGTTTGTTTGCTGCTGGTGCAATGGTCATCTGAGGATCTATTCTGACAAAAACAGGAAAGAAATAATTACACAATTTGTATTAATTAGTAACCATTCAGTGTCAAAACTGTGATTGGTGTTGTAGCCTTCCTGCTGCAGTTACTGTGGAGGACATTTGCACTGGAACTGCACTGGAATTGCACTGGAATTGCTGGTGTGAATCCCTCCACAGCAAATGTTTCACCTGCAGGACCACTCCCTTCATGACATATTTGTTCTTTCAGAGATGCTGGATTTAGAAATTTGCTGGGCCCCCTCTACATCCAACAGCTTGTCCTGCAGAATTAAATCAGGAACAGTTTCTAAGAGAAAAGAACAAGCTGGAGAAAGGATCTATTTCACTGTGCTTTGTCCCCCAATACCTGGGCAAATTTAAAGTTCTGCATCCATCAGGCAAAGWGGAAACAAAAACATCTTCAGAGCTACAACCACGGAGCATCTGCTCCAACTTCTGTCAGCAGAAACACACTGTGCTTCCCAGAAAGRCTAGCTGCTTCTCCAGAATAGCCCTCGGCAGGATCACAAGCAGCCTAAATTTGCAGCATGGAATATTTTGGGATCCGGGAAGGACTCGCAGTCGGTGTGTCTGTCTCGTGTCACCCGTGCAAGGGCTGGTGGGGATGGAGTGGGAGTGAGGATACTTGGAACACCKCCCCGTGCCCATAAGGATTCACACKGAGGGGTGGCAGACTTGGTGCAATTTCAGAAAACACTTGCTTGAGCAGGGAATTGCATCCCAGYTTTCTGGAGGGGCTGAATTTAGATGTGGAGGCAAGTTTGGCCTTGTGCTGACAGCACTGCTTCCCCATCCCAGACCCACCCAGTGAGCCCGACCTGCTGTGGAGTAGCCACAAGTGGCCAAAGGTCTCTCAAGAAGGGAAGTTTGGCTTTTGGAGAMGTTTCCGTGCTGGGAGAAGCCTGGTTGGTGCCCTGGCTGTGCTGCCTGAGCCCAGGGTCCCTGCAGAGGCAGCTCTCCCACGGCTGCTTTGGTCCTTCCCGCTCCTGTCTGGCTTTGAAAGTCCTGCAGTTCCTGCGATGTTTCCATGTCACAGCTCTGTTCTGGCCCAGTCAGATTTTTTGGGAGTTGTTTTTAAACTTTTCACAGAATTGTTTCCCCCTTGTGACCTTTTTCTTCCTCCAGACTCTGCGTTTTGCTTGTTGATCTTTCAGTCAGCAGGCTCCAGTGGGAGTCCTCGGCTCAGCAAAGCACGAGAAGGTGTCCTGAGATAAGGAGATAAATCTGCACCTCACTGCTGACTGTGTTTACCCTTTAACAGCCTTTGGAGCCATCCATCCCTTCCCTCTCCCTCCTCACCTTTTCCCGGCCCATAGGGCTGGAAAGAGCTCTCCCTGAGCTATGCAATCAAATATGTGAGCATTAATCTAATCTGGCAATTATCTCCCCTCGTGGGGGCAGAGGAGATTGCTCACCACGAGAAAGGTCACCACGACAGAGCTCAGCCACCCCGGGGTGTTTGCACACCCTGATTGCTGCCTTACTGCAGGTATTGAGASGCGGGAGGAAGAGTTATCCCGGAGCTGATGTGATCATTGGGATCTGCCCGTCGTGATTGGATTTCTCCTGGGAACACAGGAATGTTTGCCGGGGAATCCACACTTAATGCTGCACATTTGCATGCTCCATATAGTCATGTGTTTGCTGTGATCTCCAATGAAACTGGGAGATTAAGAGGGGTAGTCTGCCCTTTGTTGGCTCTCTCAGGTTTAAAGAAGGGTCAGTTAATGATCTAATATAAAATCTCGCAGAAAGAAGATMTTATTTTTCCTATTTTTAAGCATTGTCATAGCATTTTCATAAGCATTTARGCATTTTCTCYCTGAGTGCTCAGCAGGATTTTGTAGTATTTTGTTTTATTTTTGTTGGACTTTTTTTTGTGTGTRTGTGTGTGGCTGGATCTGTTCCCTCAGTGAGGGAGAAGGGTGGGGAGGGATCCTTCCAATTCTTGGTAAACTTTATAATTTTCCTATGCTCAAATCTACACAAATAGCCAAGAGTCTCCAGACCACAGACTGGAGAATCATCTTGTGTTTAGGAAAAAAAAAGGACACAAATAAAAAATTAGTCAGGAGCAAATCACTGAAGAAATAAATTACCYTCCTAGAAGAAAGGTCTTCCTACCATACTGAGTGGATTTCTATAGGTACAGTGTTGCTGGCTGAGAATAATTAAAAATATCTTTACAAAGCAACAGCCACTCACTGGTAATGAAGTATGTTCTGCTACTCCTAACCCAGATTTTGCTGTCAAATACACTCTAAGGCTTTGCTTGGTTTCATTTTTTCTCTCTAATTCATCGTTGCATCCTTCAGACAGGTTAATCAATACTCTGAAGGCTATTTTTAGATTCAATGACAGGCTGACTACATCCTCAAGGCAGAAGGAAAAGTTTCCAGGTCTCTCTCAGCCCTTGGTGGGTTTTCAGAGCAGCTTTGTAGCRGGGGGAAAATGAGACTTTCCAATAGCACAACATTTTTAACCATAGTTTGCTCCTAACAGGCCCAGGTTTTCAAATGTCTCACTAATGGTGGATAAACTTGATTGAAGCTGCCATTACACTGCAGGGAATGGCTTCAAACCTTGTTCTGCTGATTTTCAGTGGCCCCTGTGCTGTAGATGTYTTCCTGCTGCAGTTCTCTCTGGGCTGAGCACCTCAGAGAGCCCTCAGGGCCCTCATCCTGACCATATCCCTGCCCTGCATCCCACACAAGCCTCCAATGGCCACAGGGACATGGATCCAGCTGAGCTTTGGGGTCCCCGGGCTGAGCAGCCCTTGGCTCCCCACCCCAGCCTGTCCTGCAGCCCCACTGGCTGCTCATCCTGGCCCAGGGTGTCCAGGGTGTCTCCCACGAATCCAGCTCCGCCCTGGGCACCCCAGGCTGCCACTGCGGTTCTCCAAACCCACCCCATCCCTGTTTCCCCCCCGTGGTATCAGATCCCAGGACACAGGTCCAAAGTGTCGTGTCCTAGGGGCGCTGCCTGTGCTCTGCCTCTGCAGCCTCTGCAGCAACCCTGCAGCTCCTTCTGTCTCTAACCTCTACCTGTTTGCTTCGCTGGGATCTGAACAGATCACCGCATCCTCCTGCTAATTACAGTTTAATAATTAGTGCCTATCAAAACACTGCCTTTCAACTGCCACTCATTCTGCTCTTTGCTTGCCAAGTGACCTCGCCCTCCCCTCGCTGCAGACTCTGTGTTCAAGGGTGACAGCGTTTCTTAATTTCACATCCAGTTCCTTCTCCATCCTGCACTTTACCCCCTCAGCGTTCTCAGTTTTACTTCCCAAGCCAAAAGAGACAAATCCCTCCCGAGGTGCGGAAAACACGCTGGGAACAAACCGAGCCCGCAGATCCTCTGCACAGCTCCAGAGCTGATCCTGCAGCAAAAGGGGTGGCACTCAGGCTTGTCAGTGCCGTTTGAGGTTGGGGAGAATCACTCAGGTTTAAAGTGTTTTTGTAGGAATTACACAGAGCCAAACATACCAGAGGTTAAAGGCAGCCGGTTCTCCATTCCCAGGATTTTAGATGCACCRAGATGGAAGAAAGTGGCTAAGGAATTCCAAAGTCAGAGGAAAATGACTTCCTGACCTTTCAGCCCAGTGATCAAATTGGCTGGCAAAATCAAGGAGTGTTYGGAAGCTCTGCTGCTGCCCTGGTGACTCTGAAGCCTGGCTGACTGTCCATTCCCATCCCTTTGGATGTCGATATCCGGGATCGGACCTCGCTGCCAAAATGCAGTTGCTGCTGAGCCACTGTGGGTGTGTGGTGAGTGACTGTGCACCACCAGCAGCTGCAGAGAAAGTGGATTTTGCTTGCAGTGGARATCAGGGATCAGAAAGAAGCTGCAACACGATTTGAACAGTTTTTCAAGGATTTCTGCGCTCCATCTCATCAGTGTTAATTGCGAGCTTACGCCAGTGATTAATCAAACATTAGAAATGCTGCAGACCAGAATCTCCGTTATGTGGGCTTTGAGCGCTTTCATCACTTCTTGCTGGGGGATATTTGATCAGTTCCTCTTCACTTTACTTTGTTTTAATCAGCACAATCWGCCTGTCACTGGCAGTAATGCCGCAGGAGCCCGTTTATATTTCCAGGGGTGGATCAATAAATGTTCTCTCCCTGCTGTTTGCCCATTCACACATTTGTCCTGCAGAACTGGAGGTGTCAGCACCTCACCCCAGGGCTGCCCGAGTCACAGCAGCCCAGGGCTGTGTCAGTGATAAACACCCAGAAGGGCTTCAAATAGTTACTGCACTGTCACTTTCTGTACAGTTCTAAGGTTAAAAAAAGATTAGAAAGGTGTTCCAGCTGTCATTARAAAAAAAGAAACCCAACCAAGCAAAAAAAGCCCCCAACAAAAACCTGTTTAATGGTGKTGTAGCAGTAATGTGGGTGTTGGACATAAAGCCAAGACCTGAGTGGGGACAGATTTGCCACGCTGGGCTCTGCCCTCACCCYTCTGACCCTGTGGGGATGTGGGACTTGATCCTTCAGATCTGCCTGTCACCAGCACTTGGAGCTACAGAGCTCTCCCACTGTGGTGCCACTCACAGTGGGCAGGGAGAGGCTGGAACCAACGCTGGATGGACCAGACTGTCCTGGGTCTGTGAGGCAGCACTGGGATAGGTGTGGAATTGGCTGGTGATTGAGCCAGGTTTGACAAATCTTCCTRTGTGAGGCAGGGAGCTGCATAAGGTACTGATAGATCCACATCTGGGGCATTGCTGTGACTTTCCTCCAGCAGTCAAATAGGATTTCCCACTGAAATGGTGATAATTTGGGTTAAAAATGCCATGCCTCCTCAAAAGCTCATACCTCTGAAATACACATGTTTATCTGACCCCTCTGCTCTTTCCAACCACCACTAGGAGCACAGGAAACTTTAAAAAAACCCAAGAAAATGGAGCTGTGTTCAGATCTGGGTTTGAGACAGGGCATGAACCAGTTCACTGCCTCCTCTTATCACCGAGGGATTGCCCAGCTCCTGCTGTCCCAAGCACAGAGTTGGATGGGGAAAGGGAAGCCCTGACAAAATACAAATCGAAACGATCACAGCAGCGAACGCTGAGGTGACAGTGTGAGAATCTCCCTGCTTCCTGGAGATAGCAGGCTGCATTCATGGGGCAGGACAGATAAGGGCTGTTCTGGGCAGCAGGATGTGGGCTGCACCCCACATCAGCTCAGCAGTTGTGCCATCCCAGATCCTTCTCCTCCCCTCCGGCTCCAGAGGGGCTCCTGTCCATCCCAGAGAGCACAGAGGGACAGAGGGAAGAGAGTCCCCGGCAAACCCAGGCTGYTCCTCAGGAGGGAACAGTCTTGGGGGCAACACACATGTACTTTCATAATCCTAATTTTTCCTGCAGTGTTTGTTCTCACATTAGCATCAGCAAACAGGCTCTGACCTTGCCTGTTGATGCTTTAAATGCCCTGTTACACAGCAAGCATGGGAATGAGTTAGTCACATGGAAAGTACTTAGTCTCACATGGGCTGTTCATGTGCAGAGAGGAAAAAAACTCCAGTCTCACAAATACAATAATCTCTGCAGGAATCTCTCTCTCCCCCCCYTTTCTATAATGATGAAATACAGGCTGGATTTTTGCTTTAAGGCAGAATCATATCATGGTTTCAAGTCATTTTCAAACACAGACAAATCAATACTTTATTCTTCTTAACAGCCACGGCATTAACTTTGTCACAAAGGCCACAAACTGCCTTGAGAGGCAGTTGGGAACCCACCTCTGCCCACACAGCCCTTCTGTACCTCAGCTCGGGGCAGGGCRGGAGGCTAAAAGCCGAAATCCCAAAAGCCTCTGAAGGCAGACRGGGCAGAGAACAGCCCAGTGCACTTCCCCTCCCAGCTGGCTGCTCCCAGGCCAGGGGTGAGCTGCCAATGCATGTGGAATTCGTGGAAATGCAGGGAAGAGGTGGGATTTTCTGGCTGCTTTTTCCCAGAAACACTCACTSAGCACAGAGCCAAGCCCAAGGCACCGCAGTGTGCTCCGATCACCAAACGGACCCGAATTTTAACCATAATTTAACCATAAATCTACTTTAACCACACAAATCTGCACCAAGCAGCAGGTTTGGGGTAGGTTGCACGGACACTGTTGTTGTGTAGGTCAGTCTGTGAAGCTCAGTTGTTCCTTAAGGATTTAATTCCTGTGTGGTGGCTCTGCCAGGTACAGAATTYGCTGGTGACACCCAAAAAATTCTTTCCACGTTTCGAGGAAACGGCAGCAGGTGCACGGACAACATAACCTTTCCTCAGCTGGAAAACCTCCCTGAACAACTGCAGGGGTCTTTATTTGGGTGGCAAGAGGATACTCTCTTTTGTTCCAGCTCCCAGAATAGCCTCTGGCAGCGGGGCTTGGCAGCTGAGGCTCYGTGTGGCGCTGGCCCTGCGGGATCGGGATCGGGATCGGGATGGCTGTGCCGGGTGGGCAGAGCCACGCCAGACATCCCTGTGCCCACCTGGGGCCTCGCTGCTGCTCTGTGCCTTCCCCTCTGTGAGTGAGAGCAAAGCCATGAAGCTGAATTAGCCCTGGTCTGGTGACACCCGCCCCGTGTAGGGTCCATCCCAGCACATCCTGATGCTCTGTGTCCGGGAGCTTCCCACTTTCAGGAGCCCCACGCTGCTTCTTCCTCCAGCYGTGGGGCTGCAGCCCTTCTGCTGGTGACAGATCAGTTGGCTGATCCTCCCTGGCTCTGCTGGAGCCTGTAACTCCAGCTGCTCTGGGATTTGGGGATGTTCCCTCTCTCACAGCCAAGCGCCAACATCAACCGGCCCCGTGGGATTTCATGGAAACCTTTGGCTCTGCCTCCAGGCCCCATTCCTGCTGCCAGGGGAGCTCCTATTTATGGCTCCTGCACGCACGTGGGTGCCTCTTCCCTCTGCCTTTCCCAATCCAGCACCAGCACTTTCTGCTGCCTGAGCTGCCCCCACTGCTCCCGGGGAGCCGGGGGGAGGATGGGAGCAGTAAACCCCCAGCCTCCATCTCCATTTGTCTAGAGCTTTTCCTAAACTTCCCCATGGATGTCCTTGCAACGCCTTTGTGTTTTAAATCCCTGAAAGAGCAACTTTTWTGGAAAACAGTAGATTGAAAGCGTCTTTACCTGCAGTGTTTGGTGCTGCTGTTCTTTCTGGAGCAGAAACCCAGGTTGTGCAGTGGCTGCCACRACTCAGGGCTGCAGTGCATCAGAGAACTGGCAATTGCTCCTGCTTTCCCATCCTGTCTAATGCCAGCTGGCCTGGAATATCGATTTTTTTTTTCCCCCCCTCTTCTGGTATTAGAATATGATTTTAGGTGGGTGCAGGGCTTGTTCCTGCTCCGTGGTGCAGATCCTCACGGCAGGATTGATGGGATGTTCACGTGGAAGGCAGGAGAGCTGTGGCACCATTGCCAGAGGAGTCTGCAGAGAGGTTGCATTTTTTTGGAGCTGCTGGGCCAAAATGTCAGCCTTGCCCCCACAACCATTTATTCAGGGATTGTCTCTTTCCACGCCAGCCCTTGGACTGATTATATCAAGCAGCAGAATCAAGGCCTGATCACTTCTGACAGTCCTCTAAAAGTGGTTCTGACTGTAATTTCCCTCAGCAAAGGGTTATCCCCTACAGAGGCTCCTTCAAAGAGGCAGAGGGGTTTGAAAAATGGAAAGGGAAAAATGAGAAGGGAAATCTAATCCATTTTTAGTAATGATCCTCAAAAGTGATGTGCAASTCCCCTTCCTCAATGGGTATTTATAAAACATAATAGAGCAAAGCTGAAAATACACCTGGGAACCCACGAGGAAAGCATGACAATACTTGCTCCTGGCACTCACCTATTCCCAGTACATTTGCCATTCAAGCAGTCTACCCTTTAAAAAAAAAAATTCTGTCACTTTACTACAATTTCTGTAAAAGCAGACAGTGCATTTTGTCTGCTGAACTTGGAGGGTATCACCAAATAAGTTCCTGAACGAGCTCATCTAAATGCAAAGCCTTTCCCAGGCACTCAGAGAGGGGAATGCCAATGCTAACATAAACCACATTCTATCAAACCGGAACAAGCAAAAGGCTTTCCTTACTCTGGGAATGCCAAYGCACACCTCAACGAAAGAAAAATTTTGCCTTTTCCCAGGAGACGGAACAGTTGTCTGGTTACACGTTGCAGCTGGACCCAGTTGCTGACCCTCTGCCAGCTGCAGGGAGTCCGCGGGCAGCACCACGTCATCCCTGGCTGTTTGTCGCGGAGGGCAGAGCGTGTTCTGCGTAATTCCTGAGCACGAGGTGAGGCTCTCCCTGCTCCCGGGCTGCAGAGGTGGCACAGCCCCGCTCACGTGTGCAGTGCTGCAGTGCCTCGGTTGCTCTCAGCCAGTCCTGACATTTAACGTCGCCTTGGTGATTTCCCGGGTTCTGCAAAGTTAGCCTGAGCTTATAAAACATTGTCTYGGAAGTGGAAAAATTCATTTCGCGACAGGAACTGTGTGCCAAATCAACCTTGAGTCCTTCTCGTTGCTCTCTCCTGAGCCAAATATGTTTTACAGATTCAGCTGATAGGCAGAGGAGTTCGCTGAGTAGCAGCAAATACATTTTAGCCTCTGAATTGTTTGCAAATTGGGTGTTTTGATGATCTGGGAAGGGTGACGGGCTGCCAGAATCTCAAGGCTCCTCACAGGAAAAGCAGCCCCAAAAATGCTTTGAACTGGAGGATGTTGTTGGACTTTGGCAGGTGACTGCTGCASAGGGTGGTTCTGCCTCACATACTTGGAGAGTATCGAGTTTTGGTAGTTATTTGAGTTATATTTTGTGCTACACTGGGTCCCAACAAGCCCAGAGGCTGGACTTTGGCGTTACATGAAGAAGTGGCCRAAGTTAACCCCTGAGCTGGAGAGGGTGGAGGATATGGGGAGGGTATGGAGAGGTGCAGGCCAAATCTAAGTGCTCCAGGTGGTACCTTCAACTTCCTCCAAAAAATGACAATGAAGTGTTTGACAGTAATTAATAGAAGCTGTTTTAGAGGAGCAAAAGCACCTCTAAAATGTTTTTTTTTTAAAGTTTGACCCAGCCCCAAGGGAGCTGGACAAGCCCCTGTGCAGCCAGCAGGTCCTCATCTGGCCACTGCCCATCACAGGGACACCAGGAGAGCAAAGAGCTTCTTTGGGACCTCCTCCTTTTCCCTTGAGCCYTTCCAACCTGTCATGTCTGATTCTCAAGACCCTTCGCCGTGTGGATCCTGCACTTGGGCTGGTCTGAGCAGCACCACAGCCYCAGAGGGCCAAGGGCAGACCCCACAAGAGCTGCAGGGTCAGGTCGTGGGGAAGTTGTGCCTGCTGTGGTCACTCCTCAGCTCTGCAGAGCAAAGTCTGGTGACTTACCACATGGAAAAAAATATAGAATATCTCTTTGTCTTTTCAGTAATATTAATTAAGAAGCTTTTGCTAATGCAATGACCACTCCAATAAACCAGTTGTCTGTGCTTGCCCCCCAACAGGCAGAGCTCCCCAGCTCGGAGCGTGCTGTGATTTCCCAGGGAACTTCTTGTACACATCCTAATCACATGCAGCAGTGGGAGAATAAAAGCTGCTGTTAGCCTGTTCCAGGGGCTGTTGGTGGCCAGGGCAAACCCCCCAGAGTGCTGCAGAACAAACAACTGGGCCCCCAGTGACCCTGGTGAGATTCCCTGGCTGTTCAGGGGGTCCCACCTCCACAGGACCATCCATCTGCTGCCTCCCAGCCATGTTCACACTCAGGGAATGTCCATCCCTCCTCAGAGATTCTTACTCACTCATCAGGCTTTTCACTTGGAACCATCCAACCTTGCTGCTTTGATTTTGTAACAGGACAAACTCCAAGTCCTAGCAGGATAAACAAGATTGCATGGCTAATGATTTGTGAGCTTAGCCTGAATGCAATTTACTGCAGAGATTCCAGCCTATGAGACTTTGTGACCTGCCAATAAAGCACTTTTGGCAGGGGCTGTACAAATACAAAGGATTTCGTAGCCTCTGATTCCGGGTTCGTATCACTCTCCCAACTTGCTGAAACGCTGCTTTAATGCATAGTTTAAAAACCAAGTGACAACTGTTGGAACGAGGCAGGGTTTCACCCCAATTTGATTTCGCTTAGGAGGCGTAAGGGACACTCTTTTCTTTTTATTTTATTTTATTTTATTTTATTTTACAAATTGTCTGCTCGCAGCAGAGTCCAAAAATCCCTCCCAAGTGCAACGAGATCCTGCCCTTATCAGGCAGCAGGCAATAATAACCATCATTACGTGGTAATGCCGGGCTAATCGATGTCAGGAACTGTGACTGGGCTTTATCTCTGGCTGCCCGGGCGGGGGACACGGGGCACTGGTGCAGTGTGTCACATGAAGGTGACCCGCTGGGGCAGGGCGCTGCGTTCGGCATTTCCTCGGGAGCGTGGCTGTGGAGCCGAGGCTCTGCCCCTCAGCATCCGACSTTGGGCACGTCAGCGTGCTCGGAGAGAGGAGACATTCATCCCTCTTTGTGAAGGGAAGAGCCTTGAGAGTCTCACAGGCATTATTTGAAGAGGTGGTCCCTGTCCTGACCTCCCCGTCTGGTGGAGTTCCCACAGGCGCCAGGAGTGAAAAGCAGACCTGGAGCCAAGCACTGAAAATCATCAGCCTGTCTTCTCTCCTTTACACTGCTGAAAACCTGAGGGCTGGCCTGGGAGCAGAGCTTTGTTTATTTGCTGGGATTCAGAGGCCAGCCTCGTTTTATTGATTGCACAGAGCCTCTCCTCTCATTCACGGGTGCCGCTCGCTCCCAGATTTTCGGATGGCACGATGAGGAAATGTCTGGTTATCCATTTCTTTGTCAGAGTCAGAAACCTCTTCCAAACACAGCATTAGCTGACACAGGCAGACTGGGAGCTAGACAAACACTGGGCTGTGTGTTGGGTTCGAGTAAATACCTGCATTTGATTCCAAAGGGCTCCATTGATTAAACCGGGCTCCCCCCGCAGACCCGGGGAACAATCGGCACAATGGGACACTGAGCCATTAAACATTGCTCCACAAAAACGCTGCTGCATCCTCTCGTGTTTGTTGCTGTTCTTATTATTGTTGAGATCTGGAAAATTACCCATCAATCACTCCTTAAGCTGCTCGTGGAAGTTTTGCTGAACGCGGGGTCTGGGTTTGCTGCTGAATTCGTTAATCCTTGCTCCTGAAAAAGAAATAAAGCTCTGGGAAGCACATTGCACTTCCATTAGGTTGCCTCAATAGCTGTTATTTCCAGCCTGTTGCAAATGCACTGTCATATGAAATAAGGCACACGGTTTGGGATTATTTATTGTAACATTTCCTACAGATGTCGTTTTTTCGGCACTTTGGGTAGATTTCCATGATATCCATATTGGTTGGATTTCCAGCTTTTGGTTGCTAAGGCCATAGAGGAGAAGCCTAAGAACAGAGTGCAGTTTCTTCTCCTCAGCAGTGCCTCAAAAGGGGATGTAACRTGTAAAAAAAAGTATATGACCAGGCTGGACAGCCAGTGACACCTCCCTGGTACATTCTTACAGCCTCAAGCAAATTGTGGCCTAAGTATAAATCCCCTGCAGTTGATTTTGGTCTATAAAATTGAAAAAAAACAGAGTAAAGTGGAAAGACATCTATCCTTGGAGTAATAGGGTATTAAATCTTTTATTTATCCTGCAGCATGCATAGCCTATAACACGTGGAACTTTGCAGCAAAGCASCCAGGGAGCCTGTCTGGCAAACAAAATGCCTTTGGGATAAGGTGGATAACTTAGGAGCCGGATCTAAGGCGCTGGAGTGCTGATTTTTTAGGGCTCAATCTGGCAGTGGGTGGCAGGTAAGGTAATTATTGGGGTTGACAGGTAATACCAGAGGAGACTCCACAATTGCAGAATGGTGAACTGGGGCTGCAGAGCCTGCTGCAGCGCAAAACCCGGGGAGAGTTATCTGTCTATTCATCATCTATCTACCTATCAATCATCTATCCATCCATCCATCCATCCATCCATCCATCCATCCATCCATCTCCTGTCTCAGAGAGCCAGGGAAGGAGGGTTTGGCCACACAGGGAGGGCACAAGCCTTGCTCAGCAGTGGGTAAGATCAAGAGCTCACAGAGGTGTAGGAAACTGGCCTGAAGAAACGAACAGTGATAAGGGAATGAAGAGAATGTGGCAGGAGAGGCAGCAGTCATTTTCCCACGTTTTGTGCACGTGGCCCCCAGCACTCACAGGGAGCTGAGCAGCGCTGGACTGGCTGAAGGGTTGAATTGGAGATGGGGAAAACCCCGCAGTTGTTGGGAGTTGGGATCAAAGGGAGACCTTTGCTGGAGAGTCTTGAGATTCGATTTTTCTCACTTGAAAGCAGAAGCTGCTGATTTCCTTGCTTGGATGTGGCCAAAACCCCACAGCAACAGCCACTCCTGCAMGATYGGACACATGATGTTGTGGGACCTACAGGAGCARTGACTTGTGAGATTTCCATGGGTTTTTGAAAGGATCTCTTAGATCAACTCTTATGATAATAACAGCATTGAATATGAACTTGTGTTTTAGGCTAGATTTGGTTCCAGATCTTTCAGTCATTCTAAAATTAACTCCCCTTTCCAGCTCAGTTATACGTACGGGGAGGAGAGCGGAGGAGCAAAAAGCCCTCCTGAAATGTTTGTTAATCAGGGAACGAAGCACCTGTGATCTCCCATGTATTATTTCTATTTTCAAAGGCGAATGCAAAGTCCACTGGGCGGAATTTAAACCCCTGTCACCGAGCTGACTGCAGGAACACGGCGTTACTATGGAAAATTCCTGATTAAAGTCTGCAAAGAATTTCCTATGCAGAGGCTGTTTATTAATAGGTACCTCAGCCTCGCATCTGACATTGACAATTCTGCCCTTTAAACGCATCATTTTGCAGGCAGCGTGATAAAACGCCGCACTGCTTATTTTTTATTTTTTTTTGTGGGAAGACAGAGCCTGTCCCAGCCCTCCCCCTCAGGCCTCCGCCAGCTCTGACTGCTACAGTTTGCTTTGCTAAGCACAGGAACAAAAACTGCAACCATGAAATTATTTTAACAAGACCATGAAAAAAAAAAAAGAAAAAAAGGATGGCGACAACAACAACAATTTGCCCAAGTGATGCTTGGAAAAAAAATAAATTCCTCTCTCTAAACTAATTAAACTGTACTATGTGTCCTTGTGCAGTTCCTGGCGTTTTTCTGGTTCACTCAGTTTCAATAGATGCACAAGGACCGGAGCCAGGGCTCCTGAGTGACTAGTTCAGAACAAAAGCAGCTCTCCTGAGTATTCTTGAGCAGCCAGCAAATTGAGGGAAAGTTATTTTGGGTTAATCAATGTACTTCAGTTGCAATCACATTTAGCTTCTAACAGAGGAGCCTGAAAACAAGGAATTACTGTTCTGGGCTCAGCTATGGATGGGACTGGAAAGTGTTACTGGCTAGACTGTGCTCTTCTCAATGCCCCTTTTTTTTTTTTCCCCTTCCTCCTTTTTTCTTTTGCGTCCTGAATTTGGTTTGGCAGTTTTACGTGTCCTCTYCATTTGCATTTCCCCCCCTGTTTATTTATTTATTTATTTATTACTGGCACCGGGAGCATGGGAAATCATTGGCAGTGGCTTAAAAGTCCCTGCAGGGGAGAATTCTTGCCATGTTCTAGCCAGGCCTGCTGTGTGGAGCTAGAGCAGTTGTGCTCTGCTTCCCAGCASCGAATCCCTGATTTCTGCAGGTGGATGTTTCCGAGGGCTGGCACTGGGAATGCCTGAGGTGAGGCAGTGGGGAGGTGCCTGCAGCATCCCGCGGGACAGGCAGGGAGGGTGAGGCTCCCGGGTGAGTCCAGCAGCCCATGCTTAGGTGTGGAATTGTAAAATGGCTTCACACTGACAGAGAGCAGGTTCAGATAGGATAYTGGGAAGAAATCCTTCCCTGTGAGGGTGGGGAGGCCCTGGCACAGGCTGCCCAGAGAAGCTGTGGCTGCCCCATCCCTGSAAGTGTCCATGGCCAGGTTGAACGGGGTTGGAGCMGCCTGGGATAGTGGAAGGTGTCCCTGCCCATGGCAGGGGGTGGAATGGGATGATCTTTAAGGTCCCTTCCAACCCAAACCGTTCTATGATTCCATGAAAATCATTTCTTTTGACCATCGCTTCTCTGGAGTATCCTGAATACTGGAAAATGCATTTCCCTTCCCCCACAACCTTTTGCTGATGTGACCACTGGGTCTGAGGTGTAAAACACTCGTAGGGACCAACTGTGTGAGGGTCCCAGGCGAGGCTCTGGGGTGCTCAGTCTTGTGTGCCTCCTGCAGCACTCCTGGGGCAGCAGAGCTGCTGCAGTGCCTGGACCAGCCCGGCCGAGGCTTTCTGGCCCCGTGACCAGAAGCTTTCACAGGTATTTATAGCCCTGAAAGCCATCCTCTGGTTAATGGACTCCTAAATCATTGCTCCTGCTGCAGTGTTTTATGCACCCAGCCACTCCTTGTCACTCATGGATGTGCTGTTACCCTCCAAAAATGCCAGCTGCCCRGGCACTCAGGCTGTGCTGGAAGAACCAGTTCGATAGATCTGTATCTACCWGTTCAAGCAGAGCCACTGCTGTCAGTGCAATCCCCAAACCCAACCCCTCCACCCTTTAGGAATCCAGACTTTCCTACCCCCAGTGAAGGTCCTGCCTGTTCACACACCAGTAAATCCCCCAATATTGATGTTTCATTCACCAGCTCAGAACCTGGTTGGTTAAAAGGTTGAGATGCCCAGAGCCCACTGAATTCACGCAGGATTTTGGGGTTCCCAAAGCACAGGCAAAAGGCCTGCATGTTACCCAATCTCTTGCCATTAAATTATATGGACAGATAAAAATCCAGGCAGCTTCCCAGAGAAGTTTGGATATTTTACATCCCATCTGTCCTCCCGCTAAGGTACAGAACACAAGCATATATCACCTGTAGGTTTTCACTTCAYGAGGTTGCTCTTCAGGCCAACAGAATATTGTTAGTGGGGAGCCTTGCTTGAATGAAAAAACATGTTTTCTTTCTGCTTTGCACAAGAGCCCCAGAGCACCGTTATTGTGCAACAGTGCTCAGACACCCTCTGTGCCTCCCCCCCGGCCTGTGCCTCCCCAAACTGGACTGCAGAGCAATGGTCCAGCTCTCTCTGAAGGGAAGAGGTGGTTTAAACTGTGATTTCAGCTCCAGGTACCAATGAATATGGCCCCTGTTTTGCAGCTTTGTGTGCCAGGATGACTTAAGCTCAGTGGGCAGAGTCCCATTGTCCCCCAGCCTCATCAGGGCAGGGTCCCCCCTTGGGCACGTGGTCCTACAGAACACCTTGAACCTGGCTGGCAGGCAGGTTGCAGTGCYACGCTGGACCAGCACCCAGCCCAAGTGGTCAAACCTCCAAATTTGTGTGCTGAGGCCCTCAGCCTCACAGAGGTGAGAGAGCACGGGCACATCCAGACCTACAAACGCTGCTTTTGTTGTCGCTGGTACTCCCAGGATGGGTGGAAACTTCTGTGGGTGAGACCTTCTGTTTCAGAGCCTTACAGTCCATCTGCTCTGGAATTACAYGCAAACATTTTCTAGTTCAGCTCCTTCTGTTAATTTTTGTTTTGAGGGGCTGCTTAAAAATGTCTTTATCTGGGTTTGCTTGTGCCATGCTTGTRGATTCTTGGGAGGAAGCCATGTCTTGGAATCCCATAACTTTCTCAGGCGTGTTTTTCGCTGCTTACCGTGCTCTGCTGCCATTATTTTCTTGGCTTTGAAAGAAGCATCTTTATCCTTTTCCCATCCTTTTCCTTYAGCATCAAAAAGCAGTTTTCTTCCAGCTTCCTTGATTAAATGTCTGTTTGGACATCCTGCTTTCTGGACTTGCATCTGAACCACGAGTGCAGAGCTGAGTGCTAAACACCAGGCTGAGACAAAACACGGCTTTGTCTTTGGCACTGACGTTTTCTGAGACTGTTTTGTTGAGACCACATCGAAATGCGAAACAGAGATCTGGACCTGTAAGTGTGAAAACTTGCTTAGTTAATTGCAGGTGGTTTTGAAGGGCTGTTTATAAACACTTGAAAAYGGAGTGTTACAAGGGTTGCTCCGATTTGCCGTGCCAAGGAACAGTTAAACTTTGAAAAGTCTCAGTGATTGAGAGAAACGAAAGGTTTTGGCACGGAGAGCAGCCTTTAGTACCTCTAGGCAATTGTGTAAGACCAAATCTGTTTGGCCTCCAGTTCACCCTCTTGGGTTTGGGGTTTTATACACTGAAATGCTTGGTCTGCCAGGGCCGTGTCAAAGCCTTAAACACTCCAAGCCCTTCACGGGGTGTTAACCACACCTTTAACGCAGCAGGAAACGCACACAACCAACCTCAAATACTCTAGACACAGACCTGAAAGAAGGAAAATTTGAGTTGGGAGATGAGAGGATTTGACTGCTCCCACGCTGCCTCCGATAGCCGGCGCATGTTTGCTGCAGCAAACAGGTGCCAGGTCAGGGGGGTTCTGCTCCAAGGACCCTCTGGGTGAGCATGGGATGAGCCATCACCTCTTGGAGCTACAGCTTTTCCATCCATCCTGTGCCGGTGTGAGCCTCCATCAAAGCCAGCAAAGCTCTCCCAGAGCCTCCACAAAAACCTTCCCGAGCATGGGGTGTTCCTGCTGCTGTGCCCGGCCCAGGAGGCAGGAGTAGCACACAGAGGTGTCTGTCCTGCCTCTGACCTTGCAGCTTCTCACTTTTAGGTCAGATCCCTCTTTCCCTCTTCTTCCCATTATCCTCACGCAGCTGCCTGCGAGCCTCACTGCAGCGGGCATTCATTTCACTCCAGTAAGGAGCTCTAATTGAATTAAGCTGCTTCCACGACCAACAGGTCAAATTTCTCAACTACAATTGACATTTACATTCTTATTGTGTCTTCCTTATTGGATTAAGTCTTGATCAAGGAAGATCATTTACTGGGGCAGCATCCAGAGGGACAGGACATGGTTCTGTAGCCCGTTCCCCGCCCGTGTGGGGTGAAGGCACCGCAGGCTGKGGGGTGAGACAGGGATGTTTGCCACAGCCCTTTGCTGGCCAGTGGTCAACAGCAATTTTTCTTGCCTGAGAGCTGTGAGCATTCAGGTAGATTTATTTATAGGCTTGCGTGTGCTGACTGCGTCACGAGTGTTTATGGTTTGAGCTCCTCTGTTCCCTCCAAGAATGTCCCATTCCGCTGGCAGTGCTCACAAAGGCCAAGGGGAGACCATGTCTTGACAATAAATTCCCTGTCAGAAACTGGGAGGGACTTGCAAGGTCAGGCCTGAAATAAATATATATTATGTAGATTGTAATATGTTTATTTTTGTGTGTGACACACACATATATTCTGAATGTTGAAACATCAAGACTTGGTTCTGCAGCCCACAGCTTCTCCTGCAGAAATGAAAACCTTCTGGTTAAAAAATGTCGTGAGCTTTAGCTTTTCTCTCTCTCTGCTTTTTCTTTAATAGGGATGTTTGGGCTGGGTTTAAAAAAGAAATTATTTAACTTCTGATTTATGAGGCTTAAGGGTCATGTTTTTAAGCTTTTCTTTGCAGTCATGAGATCTAGGAAAAAATGAAAGCTAAGACTTTCAGTTAATGAGAAGAGCCCAGGAGTTTAGACTTCATGAAAAATACCAAATTCCACACGGCTTGCAGGAAAATTGCTGGTGGYGTGAACCCCAGCCATCCCCTGGGGAGGGCTGTGAGGAAACACTCACTGGGCTTCCACTGCTATGAACTGAGGATCTTTTAGGGCAACAAAGATAAATGCTTCGCTCCTCCAGGGCAGTGGAACACCCCAACCCTTTGTGTAAATGAGGCTGCATTACTCACTGGAGCCCATCCTAGGGAGAGCACAGGTTCCCAACTGCAAAGCTGGGAAATCCACAGGTAAACCTCCAAAGCMAGRTTGGACAGGGCTTGGAGCAACCYGGTCTASTGGAAGGTGTCCCTGCCCATGGCAGGGRGTGGCACTGGATGATCTTTAAGGTCTCTTGAACCCCAAACCCCAAACTGGGATTCTATGATCCCAATTCTTTGCACCACTTCCCCTCCTCCACCTGCAGCAAACGATTCTGAGCTTCTGTGACACCGAGGGAGGAATTYAAAGCTGTCAGCCCCACTCTGCACACGCCTTGCCTGTTCAGCTCTTGGTCTCCAACCTCCTCCATCCCCGACTTCCTGGGGGAAAGCAGCTCCAAACGCTGCTTCCCGGATGGCACCCGGGCCAGCGCTTCTGCTCCTTCCCCAAAACTTCCCTKGCCACTATCAGAGTTCGGGATCAGCTCTCCCAGGTGGCCCCAAGAAGCAGCAGGAAGMAGCTGAAGCCCTGCACACCCAAAGGCAGCCCCACCCTGGCCACAGCCCCGGGGCTGAGGCAGCCCCCGTGCCAGGGATGCTGATGTGACAAACGATGGCTGAGCAGGCAGCTCCTCATTTCTATGGTAACGCTGTTCCTCCTGTTTATGTTCCTCCTCGTGTGCACGCACAGGTCTGGGCTGTTTATCCCCATCCACACCGATTACACCATTCCCAGCCCTTCGCCAGTCGGTCCAAGGATTTAAAAATGTCCCTGCTCCTGCCACGTTTTAAAGTCCTGTGGCTAAGAGGAAACATGAGCGTTCAGGCTATGGGGTTTCTCTGAATTATTAATTCACAAAGGGGCAGGAGGTTTTCTCGCCAGGAGTAGGGCAAGCAGAGCATGGCTTCTCCTCGGGACTGTGCAGGAGGAAAAAAGGTGATGGCTCTGCTACTAATGGACTGGTTTAGCCAGCTTTTGATTGTTTTGGATACGCTCAGGGATGCTGCAATGACTCAGACAAAATTGCTGCTTTGTCTGAGAGACACGTTTACTTCTCAGGGTAATGAGTTGATCTCCTCTCTGATTAGATTTCTCTGCAGTGCTCCTTACCAGTGGGTGTTGGCAGGCCTGGGAGTGGTGGAAGGTCTAACTCAAAGGAGAGAGCAGAGAGGAACCTGCTCTGCGAAGGGATATTAAAAAAAAAAAAGCATTAATTTCAGCTTAAGCTGATCATACATAACAACCACCTCTTCCCACCTTGGCTCAGTCTCTTCAGCTTGAAGCAGCCTGATCTCTGTGAGCTCTGGAGCTCAGCAGGAAGCCAAGGTGATTTACAGCCCTACCAACACTTYCTCCTGCCCTCCCACCCCAGCTGTGTCCGGCACACTCATGGATCCTGCAGGCCGGTGGAATTCCCAGCGCAGGGAGGCTCATCCCTGTGGAGGTGGTGTGGGGGCTGCCCTGAGCAGGGAAGGACCTCAGGGATGGGTGAAGGTGAAGCACATCCAGCTGCAGCTGGAAGAAGAGCCCCGTGGAGCTCATCCCAAGCTCCAGCTGCTGCTGAATGTCACTGCTGCCTGCTCACCTTAAATATTATGATTCATTCCAGTACACGGGAGAACTTTGTCTCAGGCAAACATGACATAAGAGTACAGCTGGGTGAATAATACCGGTGACATTTCCTACAGCAATTAATTAGAACTGAAATTCCAGTCGGATCTGCCCCTCTTCAAAGGCCTTCTCCAGGCATTCCCACACAGCTACGTAGTCCTTGCACGGGGTGGAAATACTGAGCTCACGTACGCAAGTGCTTGCAGGGGAACGAGCTTTATATGGGCTCACCGTGGGTTTTCACGGTGGGAAAATTCCCCAGCAGTTTTATTTCTCACGTTACAGAGCAGGAACGGATTCCAGCCGATACCTGAATATCAAATAGTAATTAGAGGGTGAAAAGTAAATAGCTTGTGACACGGTTTTGAATAGTGGTCAAAAGCACTGCTCGTTCAGGGGTTATTTCAAGYGGAGGGAGGAAAGAGCTTCTCTCACCAAGGTCTCTCACAGCCCGAGTGTGACAGGCCTGCACTTCTGCAGGGTGCTTGGAGAAGGGTTTGTCAGCTCAGGGAGAACCACACCGGCCTCACACACCCTCTCATGAGGCCCAGATTATTGGTCGCTGACAACTCACATGTGGGAACTCAACTCCCCTACTTGTATGGCAAGTTCCTCCCCTCTGAGCCCTTCCCSATGGTTGTTCACCCCTTTGCCCTGGGCTGCTGTTCCCTGCTGGGTGCAGAGAGGCAGCACACAGGAGTGGAGCACGAGGGTGCCCAGCTCCATGCCCTGTGTGGTGATGCCCATCTCTGGTCCCTCTGGTCCCAGTCTGGGGCTCCTGTTGGAGCAGCAGCAATCCTGCCATCTGCCCCAAACCTGCCTGGTTAATAATCGATTGCAAACGCTCTGCAAAGMAGCCTCGGGCCTCTGGCAGCTCCTCCGAAGAGGGTCCTTTTCCCATCCCTCCCAGAAAACGTCTGGTGGCAGCACTCCAGGACTTCGGGACACTTTTAGGGAAAGTGGTTGGTGTCTCCCTGCTCTGCTGAGCACCGATGGCCAGCCCAGATCAGCTCTCCCTGCACTCCTGCATCCCCATCAAACTTTCCACACCACACTCCTGAGCCCCCGAGAGGTCAGCTCTGAGCACAAGTCACCCAGCAGGGGCTGGGGCCATCACTTCGGGCTGGAAATCRAGTTTAGTCTCTTGAGCTCTCTGAGATGTATTTTCTGAGCATGTGTTTTAGCCTCAAACCCTGCTGGATACAGGGATCTGTTTCCTGGCTCAGCACTTGGGCTGGAGCATCTCTCACCCTGGGCCATCCCTTCTCCAGGTATCCCAGAGAAATGACTGCCTTTGTACCCTCTCCCAGTCCTACCTCTCGTGTCTACTGGGCTGGGGAGTGCTTAGATCTCCTCTATGCTTTGCCTTCCTCTTCCATTTTWAAAACATTTCTACCCTACACCCCCGTGATTTTTTCCCTTGTGCTGGTTGGTACCTTCAAGGCTTTTCTCTCCCTTTCCATGTTCTTCCTCAAAATCCTCCTCAGCCCAGCAGTGCACTGAAAACCTCAGCAGTGGTTTGGCAGCTGACATGTTATCCAGATAACAAGGCTTGTTTCCATGTGATCTTTGCAGGGAGTGGGATAAGATGCTTTGCCTCCAGCCCAGTTGTTCCTTCTTGCAAGAAAAGAAGATTTGGAAGAACAAGATTTTCCAAAACACCATTTTGGTTTAATTTTGAAAAAGGCACAGAAATGTCCAGACCATTTCATTTGACATTACTAACAAAATTTTTTCTTTTTATTTTTAATCCTTGTTTTGATTCAGGCTGACTCTTCATTTAAAAATGTTCTGGAGTTTGGTTATTATGAGGTCCAGCGGGAAACATTTTTTGCCCGGTGCCAAGCTGCCTCTTCATAACTTCTAAAATATCAAACAAAATTACTCACTCATGTTTACAGAATTGCCAGCAATCTGAAAACTCTCATGCTCCCCTGCCTGATCTGTCTGCACCCACTTGCTCCCCTCATCCAYCCTTGCCACAGTTTTTTCGGGAAGTGCTGATGTGCAGTGGAGCCTCCTTCATTCCCAAAGCCCATCGGGCACTGTTTTGTTACAATAATAATATCCAGCRGTTTGATCCACTTCCCTGTGAAGCCAGGAGATGTCCAGCATTGTGTCTCTTCCCTTTTCAAGCCACATGGTGAAAGATTGAAGGAATCTTGGCTTTCCTGTGGCTTTTCTCCACCTGTGCTGCCCAGTGCTGCCCCAGAGATGAGTCCTGGCTGGCCAGAGGGTTCAGTGCCAGCCTGTCAGATGGAAGCAGCTCCCAGTAATCCTCCAGAGGGTGTTTTCTGGGAGCTGGCAGTGGTGGAACACTCATTTCAGTCTGTCTCTGGAATGGAACTTTACCCAAATCTTGCTACTGGCTCCTCTGTGCCAGCAGGAATCGCCTCTTTAGCATTTCAGAGTGCACCTAGAGAGCTCTGGCTCTGAAGCGAAAAAGAAAACAAGAGGTTTTATTAGGGCTTTATTTTTATTTTATTCATCGGAGATGATCCTTTTCTCTCACAAAATGCATYGGGTTTAGGGTGGTCCCCCAAGCTCAGCAYTGCTGGGACTGAGCCCGGGGTGGGAGAACTGTGCCATGCCTTCAGCTCAGGGAAGGTTTGCCATGCCTTCGGCTCAGGGAATGCTCCTCGCGGAAGGAAAAGTGTTTTCTCCCTCTCCCCCTCTCTCTGCACGTCCCTGTGCAACGACAAACCCACCACCAGCCCTTCCCAGCCCTGTGTGTGTGAGCACAGGGGATGTGTTTGTTCTCCTGCAGGGGAACAAATCGTGGATTAATCAGGCTTCTGCTCCTTTCATCGCCCGAGGAAACCTGCAAACCTTAAATAGCATTTCTGGTCTTGTTCTTTACATTCTAGAGGGGATTTTTACAAATTGCTGAGCACTTTGCTTYGGTGGGCAGGTCAGGTCATGTTGCAGTATTACTGGATATTGCTCTTAGGGCAAAGGATCAATAGCATTTTCCACTGGGAATGTGCCTCCCCTCCTTCTTCTCCAGTCCTYTCCAGCCTATTTGACTTTGTGGACTTTGGCTTCAAGGCAAGCAGTTCCCTTTGAGCTGGGAAGCAGCATCTTCTCCCACATAAAAAATCAGTTTGGCTTGGGATTTTCAGTGCAGCCTAAGATGTGTAGGTGCCCAAACCCCCAAATTAGATTAATCTAAATCTCAAAGCAGCTTTGAAACATCTCTCTGTCGATGCTCCTTTCATCGCTAAGGGACWTTAAAGCAAAATAAGTTGATGCTGATTTCAGGTGCCTGATTTAATGTCTAGAATATGTTAGTTGCTTGTTTTTTATGTATTTTGGTGGAATGGATGGGTGCCTCAGTAGCAAGTGGGTTCACCACTTAGTCTGCCCAGACAGCAGGGCTCAGACCCACGCTGGTGTTTGGGCAACAGTGTGAGAAGCAACAGAAGTTGACGTGGAAGAAAAGCAAAGCTGATGGARCGCAGGCCAAGTGAATCACCTGGTTCTTTGTGGCATTACTGTGTCCACAGATGGCAGAGAGGGGTCAGAAGTCCCTGGACACAGCCTTGAGTGGACAGAGCCCGCTGGGATGGGGCAGAGCAGGGCGGGATGCAGAAGTGCAAAGCAGCAGGAGAGGTTCCAGGCAAGGATGAGGGCATGGAAGCTTTTTACATGGATAAGGCCAGAGGCAGGTGGGGGAGAGCATTGCCTTCCCTAGCAGAAGTGTTTTGCCAGCTGTGGGAGCTGGAAGAGCAGGCAGAGCTCAGGGCTGTGTAGGAGCTCAGGGCAGGAGCGGTGGTACCTCAGCAGGGCTGAGCCAGCCCCTCCTGCCAGTTCCACGTTTCCCTGCCCAAAACTTCCTCTCCAACCCCCTCTCCTCACCCTGCATCTTCCACCTGCTTTTCCATAAGCGTTGCATGCCAAGGGCAGGGACGTGAGGGAGTGCTGAGTGGGAGGCTGTGGAGCAACAGGAGGAACAGTCGGGGTGGCTCTGAACAGGTAATTCCGGTGGCAGAAAGGAGAAGTTTGCTACAGGCAAGTCACGAGGCAGTTTGTGCTTGGGTTACTCCTCTCAGTGTGGGAAGAGAGGGAAGGCTGAGGCTGAACATATGGCAGAAGAAATGATGAGGCTCCAACGTAACGTTGAGTCAAAGACYGAGTTAAGGAGGAAGCCGAGGGTGAGACTGGCAGAGAAGGGACGTTAGAGCCTTCTGCAAAACAAAAACACACACAAGAAGAGGTTTGGGGGAAAAGATGGAGCACATCCTTGGATTCTCGGCCCGTGAGGACAGTTGTCCTGTGCTCTGACTGTTCCCCAGTGAAGTTCCCCTGGCCTGTCTCAGGGTAGGAGTTGAGGTGGGTAAAAGCCAGCCCTGTCCTAAGAGAAGGACAGAGAGGCAAACCCAGCACCTCACCACTGAGCACCTCCTCACGCACTCACTCCCAAAACACTTTCTGAGTAGCTCAGAAGGTTATTCCCAGAGGCAATATTCCTCAGGGGACTGTCACAACACACACACACTCACCCACTGAACTCACTGCATGGAATAGCAGGTGAGGAATGCACAGAGTAAAGCTTTTTCTAAAGACAGCTGAGCAAAGGTGAGTTGTTTCAGCGTGGATCTGCAGTTTTTTCACTCAAATCAGCAAAGCCAACAACAAGGCGTGAATCAGGACCATCCTGTTGGGAAAGCTGGGCCCTGGGAATGGGAACAGGAACAGGTACGTAACCAAAGTGGAAATCATTACAGTCCAGGCTTGCATGGGTATGGTTTGAAGAAGGCATTCAGGTCAGCCTCCACCCAGGAGGGATCCAGGCACACTCTGTACTGGGAAGGGAAAAGTCTGAGCCAACTATGTAATCATTCTCCACCTTATCATTGCCCCAACATGACTAATGAGCCAGGGACACACTGGAGGGAATGAGGAACATGGAAGCAGCAGCAAAAACAAAGTAGGTGTTTGCAACACCTCTTGTTCTGAACCGTGCAGCAATCCTTCCTGCAAAGCAGGGGAAATGGCCCTAATTCAGGTGTTTGGGGGATTTTTTCACTTGTCCCCCAAATTAGCAGTTGGTTTTCCCCAGTTGGGGTGGTGGTGGGAGAGAGTGGAGGAGCTGTTATTTTATACCTCAAATTTTATCTGATCTTCTTGTCTGAAGACTTCATTTCAAACCCTTGTAGCAGACCCCAGAAGTCGAAACGAGATTATTTTTATAACAGGAGTTGCTGGTTCTGTGTTCCTGTGCTTTGAAGCCAGGGCTGAGCCAGGTAGGGCTGTGTGGGACCCTGCAGGGCTGGGCTGTGCTGTGTCTGCCAGTGCTCCTCATCTTTCTTTTCAAGTGCTGGATCCCACAGGTCAGGGGTGAAGATCCTCATCTCCAGTTATTTATAAAGTGTCTTTTGACAGAGCTGTGAGTGAGGGAGGACTTGGCTGTGCTGTCAGTGACCAGAGGAATAAAAAAAGCCCTTGCTTTCAGGAACACTAAATTAACTGCGAAATAAATAAATAAAATGAAGAGCTCGCTCTCGTTATTGTGCTGCAGGCATCATTTATTAGATGCTGCTGTACTGTGCAGTCCTTATCTCTCCCTCCAGATAGTGTAAATCAGAACTCCTGTTGCTGACACCCCGAGAGCGTTCTCATCTGTCAGAGATTTAGCTGCCCTCTTCTTGTATGTTTTCCTGGAGAGTGATTTTTTATTTTTACTTTAACCCTCGGCRCTCTCATCATTCACGGCTCACACACTCGGGAAATAAAGGGCCGGGGAGGGATGCTCCAAGGTCTTTTGTTGCCGTTGATGAACGTTTCTCTGTGTCCTCAGTGAGAGCATCTCTGTCACAGGCAGCTGCTTGAGCCACACTAAAAATGTGCTGCTTTCTGCAGGGTAAGAGCCAGGCCCCGCTGGTTTTTCCCCCTCCCTTCCCAATCCAGTTGCAGCCATCGGGTTTCACCCCTCCCTGCACTGTGGCTTTCAATATTGCTCCTTTAATGGGCTTAATGATTTTTCCACTCCTGAAACATGAATCAAATATACAAATCACTCTTGAAGGTACTCGGAAAAGGCTGTGGTTTTATTGAGCTCCAGTGAGTTCTCTCGCCGAGAATCGGCGGCACCTCAGCCACAGGCAGGAGGAGCAGATCCCGTGTGGAGGGGTGATCCGTCTCACCCAGGCAGCAGATTTGGGGATTCATCACTGTTTACCACGTTTAAACACATTTCCCATTCATCCTGATGATCTACTGTGGTGATGGGGCCAAAAAATCTACTTTGAATTAGTGGCTCTCAGACTAGCTGGACTCTAGGAAAAACATCATTTTCTCTCCCCGGCAGTAAGGGATTTTGTGCAAAGAAGTCCCTTATAGAGCATGGACTTTTTGTGCTAACTCAGCTTTTTGGTAATATTATTTAAATACTTGTGTGTGTACACACTTTTATGGCCTTTCTCATGTGTCTCTTGCCAGTGGGTGTCTTGGCTTTATTAAACTTTATGTCTTTCTCTAAAGTCAGTCCAGGGCTCTCCCCTCCTTTAGCCATCATTCTTATAACATTCATAACTGAGCTGTAAAAACTGACAGCRAGGAAACAGTTGAGTTTTAAGGAAAAAAATGGCAGTGCCTTGTCTCCTCTAAGACTGTATGGAAACCATTTGGGTRAAAGCCCCCAGATTTGGATTGAAGAAAATAAGTTTGTGTCTTTCTTTCAGCAAAGGTCCYGAGTAAAACAATTTGCTGTAACTATTTTTACCTATTTTAATGTCTGTGTAACACAGATGTCCTCATGTTCTAGTGGGCAATCAGAAGAATAGAAAAGGACTTTCTGAGGGACTCAAATTAAAAATAAGGGTAACACACTGGCAAACAATCTGAGTTGTGGTGTAGAGATTTAAAGGTGTAAATTGATGGTATGTTTTTGGCTGGGTGACCAGGGACTATGAAAGATCAGGTTGTGCCTGGCTCTGTTGGGAGTGTTCTGACAGCTAAACCACACACATGAATTTGTTTGTATACACTGTAAATACACTCACATACACCCACGGTTCGATGGTGACAGAAGTGCACATTGTGTGTGTGTGCTCTGTACGTTCTGCACCRAGATATTCTGCTCCAACCTTTGTGCAAATAAACAGTGTCAGAACCCCTGTTTTTCATTCTCGAATCTTTCAGAGACAGATCCAAACAGCTGCTTTGTGCCCAGAAAATACTACTCTCAGGAAATGGAGGGCCACCAAATCCAACTCCCTTTTATGGTGGTTTTGATCCAGCTGTATTTAGCTCCCGAAGCTGCTTAAAAATCCAAACAAAGCAACCCATCATTCGAGGAGAACTCCAGAAAGCAGCTCTGAAGCCTCCTAGCAACAACACCTGCTCAGTTCTCTGCAGGTTGGTGTTCCCGTTTGGAGTGCTGGTAACACAATCCATCCCCAATCCCAACACCCAGTGCTGCAATTCCCGGGCCAGTTTCTGGGGCTCGGCAGGGTTTGACTGTTGCAACACTTTCTGCACAAAGAGCAAAGGGTTTGGATGAATTTCAGCCCACAGCCTACAGGAGTAGCTGACTCTGGGACAAGGCTCAGGACAGCTGCCAGAATTCAGTCAAAGTTGCACAAGAAGTGGGTTTTTACTGGCCCAGCAGGACAAATGTAGCACCTTTACTGTCCTGAAGAAATATTTATTGTGATTCCAAACCATCAGTTTGTTATTTTGGGTGCCAGCAGATGACCTGGGGCCACTTGAATTGCTTTGCTACAGATTTATTGGGTGAACTGTGGCCAAGGCAATTGGGTCAAGGTAGTAAAAGATGTTTAGATGCTTGAATACTGTTGATACCAAGACAAATTAGATTCCCAGTTCCTGTTTAGGTGCTCACCTAATCTCCCTCCACTGCAGCTTGTCAGATGTGTCCTGCTTCATTTCCTGGCTCGTTTTTCATAGGGTGCCAGGGATAAAAGACTGTGAGGCACCTGCTGCAGGGGTAAACAGCCATTTAGAAGATGTGTGTACAAAAGTAGGTCTGATGGGTTTAAATTGATACAGCAGGAGATGATAAAACCAGAGGTCAAATTGGGCTGCCTTAGAGTAGATTGGGATGTAGCTGCTTTTCCTTACTAGCATTGTACTGTAGAATGTGTTGTTTTCCTTTTTTCTTTTCTTTATTTCTTTTAAATTTATGCTTTTAATGCTGAAATGAAAAGATTATTTTCAGAATGAAAATTAATTCTGTGCAGTGCAGGTGGCCCAGGTGTGGTGAGAACTTGGGAAACACCTCAGAGGCATGCCTATGGAATAGTGTACAGGCAGAAAGCACCAGGACACCAACCCCAAGGATGATGCAAGTGCCCTTCAAGAGAGGACCTGCCTCCAATATATAAAATTGTGTTGACACTGAAGCTTAGCAAAGGTCTTTGCAAACCTGCCAGCATGGTCTGGCTCGTAGAATTAACTACCAGTCAGTGTGGGTGCTGTCACCTCACCAAATTTCAGCATTCACTGATAATTGTTGATTTCCATATGCTGTGAATTAGCTGTATTCTGAAAACACGGATAAAAGTGGAGGAATGAATCAGATGCAAGAAGTCAGCAGAGTCAGCTGCTGGTAATAGAACCTGGAAACACAATACAGCTCAGAAATGGCCCCAAGGATATAGATAGCAGCTTTTATCTCCCTCAGATATAGGCYAGAGCAGCAAAGTTCAGATCCAGTTTTGGATCACTGAACTAGTTCAATAACATCCAGCAGATCCCCTGCCTGTTTGGGGAGTTTTTTGGATCTGCTTCCCTTGCACCTCCACCAGACCACGTTACACCATATTAAATGTAAAACTGGGTCTAGATCTCCCATGCACAGAACTGGTGGGCTCGGACAGGARAACCACAGAGAACACCTTCTGCCTTTTTAGGAGGTGGAGTTTGGCCTGCAGCAATGGGAGACTCAGTTTTGCTGCTGAAACATTTAAATATTGCATTTCTGCTCACTGCTAGTGGCTTTTAGGACACCAATATGTTGTGGGTTATGTACAAACACAGGGGAAGGAACGATCTGGAGTAGGGTTAGGATGAGTTTAAAGGTCCTCCAAGGCAGAGAGGCCACCGTGGCATGTAGGATGATTTGTGTAAGGCAGACTGTGGCACAGGACACTGGAAATTCCAAACTCCAGGACTGCAGATACTGGACATTTCATGTTCCTGATGGGTTTTTTTTTGGTCCTCTCTCTTTACATGGCACACTTTCCATTTATTTTTCAGAATTTCAACTGTAAGCTTCTAATTCTCCCCCTCACCCTGCCTTTCTCTTATTTACATCCCAGAGATTCTGTGCTTCTCTGAGGGCTGACATGCCCTGGCTTAAACTGKAGCTGCCCTGAGGATGATTTTATATTTAGTAGCTCCTTATGAGCTGCTCTCATTTGAAGCAGCCCAAACTGCCTGATACAATATTTACTGCAGAAATCTCTCTCTTGCCTCTCCCCATTGCAGTCTAATGATAAGGCTGAGCTTGAAAAGGGGCCAGGGCCTTACCCAAAGTGTGCTGGGGCAGCAGAACCATGCAGGGCACAGTTTCTACCCCATTTATGCCTTCAGAGTAACCTGCAAGATCCATGGTAAGGGATGAAATTCTGTCCCACAAAAACTGCTGCCAGGAGAGCACAGTTATCAGCCTCTATCATTCAGATTATAYAGGGAGGAAAGGCCTAAGCAAGAGCAACCTTTGATATTCTCCCCTCATGTGCTGATTTTTTGCCTGCATTTATGACAGGTTGGTCCCTTTTTAGAGTGGTTTGACTCAAAGGGTTTAACAGAAAGATGCCTTCTGCAGGAGTGGTACAAACACAAAGTCACCTGGCTTCTCTCATCCTCCCTCTTTTAACAGGGAGCTTTCAGGAATCCACTTCTCAGTTTTACACACAGCTCCTGGCTTTAGGATCCAGGTGCTCCGATCTGACTCTTGCCACGTCCTGGTGATAGCCATGGGGTGAAGCTCTGACCTGCAGCTTCCCTGTCTCCAATGGAAAAGTCAGCACTGCGGGTTCACAGGACTGTGAAACACCCTCAGTTCTCCCTCCAAAGACCCTCCTGGACTCCAGGCTGTAGCAGAGAGTCCAGTCCCTTCTAAAATAGTCCCTGTTTTAGGCCTGTGATGCCTTTCAGCCTGGGAGCGTGTGGGTGGGAGGCATTGCATCACACGGAGCACGGCCTCAGCTCCGACATCCCGAGCCTGCGGAATAAAGGAACAGCACAACAACCTCTGTGCAGAGCAGCCCTTCCTGGAACAGGGGACTGGAGCAGCGAGATGCTAACACAGCCTGGTCTCTCCCACTAGCATTCCTGGAAAAGCTGTTCCATTATCATAAGGGCGGCACCGACAGCGCCAAGAGACAGCGAGGCTCTTGCTGGCCTTTAATAATTTCTTACTCAGCAGATCTTTCACTTCCAGCTCAGCAGAACGGGCACCGCAGGCACATCAGCTGAAAGACAATATCCATGCTGGAAAGCCAGGCAGGCGGCTGCCAGGCTGTTCCCTTTGCAAAGGAGAAGGGAATGCAGAGCCGGCAGCCCGGGCACTCCGCTCAGTGCGAGCTGCCACCCTGCACTTGGCACTGCCACCTTCTCCTTCCTGCTGATAGCGTTTGGGCCTTGTTCATTGTTCACAGCTGCTCTCGAGTTCCTCCTCCCCCACTTATCACATCTGCTGGAGAGGAGGATTTCCCAATAAAGGTAAAGAGAGGGGACTGATACTGATGTTCCAGCTCTAATTCAATTTAACCAGCGCTACTCCAGCGAGTAAATCTGCTGCTGCTTTGTGCAGGGGACGGTGCTGACAGCTAATGCAGGCAGGAGCATTAACCCCATCTGTCCCTTGTAGCAGGTTTAGTAGTCCAAATGAACTTTTTTAATTAAAGAGAAAGCTTTAAGCCTAAAAGTCTCTTCGAGACTGTTTTGGGTTTGCTCCTGTGAATGCGCCCTACAGAATGAGCACCAAGTGAGAAGCAAGGTGAAATTCTGGAGGATCCTCTCGAGATTCTGGCACTCCTAAACCTGAACCCAGMAAGTTCAGGACTGAAGTTGAACTGTCACCTGAAATAAATGCCTATGAAGAGTTCCTTTTTTTAACCTGTGTTGTTCATAGACATTTCTGAGTGTCCTGGTGGCTGCCATTCCCCTAATTAATGGGATCACTGGCTGCCTGTGACATAAGGAGGCTAATGACTGAGGCTCATTAGAAAATGGAAGAGAGAAGAGACTCTTGTATCAGCAGATCTGAATGTCAGGCAGGGCTTCCCATCCCTTTCAAAACGTGAGACCTGAAACTGCCCCGAAATTCCAAGTGGTGCTGCAAAATCCAAACCGTGCACCAGGGTCACGCCTGCGGAAAGGTCCCTCTGGCCGTGGGGTTTCACTTCAGCATTTCCCTGTTGTGAGGTGTCTGCATTCTCAGGAGCTGCAGACACTCAAACCACCTGCATTCCCACTTCCCCCCAGATCTGACAGCCTGGGGGTTTAAGGAACCCGTTTGGGGTGCACAGGTGAAGCGTCAGGTTCCAGTTCCACGCTCGGAATGCGCTGGAGGTGGATGCAAACATCGGGTTGCCGGAGCTCCTGCGTCACTGATGCAAACAATTTCCATCAGGGCGAAAGCCCGGATGGAACCACCATGGCAACCAATTTTAAATAGAAACAATARCCCAGCTCCTTCGCTGAAATAAAGGCACAGGACCCGGGGATCCGGTTCCGTATTCCTACAGCAGACAACGCCATTTTTTGAGCATTCATATTTTCTGTGGTTTTATTGCTTCTTTCCTCAGAGCATCTCAACGTGCTGTTTGCAATTTATAGGCAGTAAATACTGGTGGAATGAAGCCATCTCTGTGGGGCTAGCAGCAGTCAGAGAGCAGCACAGTGGATAAAGCAAGTTCTTGCCAACCCCTTTATCTTYCCACTTACAGAGTCTCTAGGTTCCATGCAGAGAAGTCAGTCCAGTTTTTGCCTTGAAAATGTACAAAAAAATAAACAACAAGTCATTAATGCTGAAAAGATGAAATGCTGAATCATGCCTTCCACTCTTTAGAACCTGGGTTCCACTGAGTCTAATTATTTCCCCCTTGCTACCTAAATTTTGAGCAGTCTCTTCCAAGAATGTTCACGATGAGGGTTGGAAAAGAAAAAGTTCTGACGAACAGTCTAACGTGGGGACAATCGTTCCGGTCAAACTCCCTGGAATCTGATGTTAGCTTATCTCATAGGGATGGGATTTTACTGGGCCCAAATAACCACAAGCAAACTTGCAATTGCAGTGAGGGCAGTACAGTCAATGTGCAGCTGGCTGAGCGAAGAGAAACCGCCAGGAAATGTCGAACATATTTTYAAGCATTTTACCCAGTGTCTTTTGAGTATCTGAAATGAGGTGAAAATACATTAAAATCCAACCAGATCTCGCTCTCTCCCCCTTGTTGCAGCCAACACACCCTTAACAGAGTCAGTGGGTGTAGAAATAGGAAATTACGTTTTGCTTTTGCTTAGGTGTTGGGGGTTTACTATTTAAAAAATAAAAATAAAAAGTGACTGACCTACAGCACATTCCGGAAGGGCACCTATCAAGTATCCTCAGCTCTTAATCTAAGAAAGAACTTCAATGCCCTGGCATTGTTCTCCCCTGAGCCATTCTTATCTGACATTGTAGTATCAGTTGCCAGAAACTCTGTGGGTTTATTCTGTACTTTGTATTCTAATATAAATGGAGCTGAATAGTTGTCATAGTCCTCTGGGCAGGGCTCCTTGCTGCTGCAGAGTTTAATATTGAGATTGGCAACACGAAGGTGGCTGATGTAATCCCTTCCATTACAGATATTTACGGCACACCATGTTACAATACAAAGGCAGAGGTTTGGAGACTGGGAAGATGTGACAAGCCAAAAAAGCCAACCCATTCAAAACCCAGGCTGGCTCTGCAGGGGTCGATTCCCCTCGCTGGACGTTCATGGAAATTTCTTTTAATGCCTTCAGGAGCGTTTGTGATGCAAAATTCAGATGGGGCGTGAAGCAAACGGCAGCTCCACTGATGGCAAAGTCCTTGTTGCACACCCCCCAGCTGGGTGCAGGTCTGTCCTTAGCGTTAGCCAGTGACTCAGGATCACCAGCAAGCGTTGTCCAGAGTCACCCCTGGGTTTCGCCATTCTTTGGCCAAACATCACAAGCCTTGGTGCATTGTAACGCAGGGGGAAGGAGCAGCACGGAGGAGGGTTTGTTCCTCTTTCTAGCAGCCTCCTTCTACTCCTGCAGCAGCCCGGGAGCTGATACAGTGATCTGTGAGCTGTTACAAGTCAGAAGCTTATTTATGCTTTCAAAGTCTAGGATATTTCCTTCTTCAGTTTCTTATTTACCTCCAAGTTTGATCAAACATGCAACTTCCTTACAAGGGACAGTGCAGGGGCAGCTCCGATCTGTGACTGGTGACAGGACCTGAGGGAAGGGCTGGAGCTGTGCCAGGGCAGGGTTAGGTTGGRTATCAGGARAAGGTTCTTCCCCCAGAGGGTGGTGGGCACCGGACAGGCTCCCCAGGGAATGGTCCCGGCCCCAAGGCTGCCAGAGCTCCAGGAGCACTTGGACAACGCTCCCAGGGATGCACAGGRTGGGATTGCTGGGGTGTCTGTGCAGGGCSAGGGGTTGGACTGGATGATCCCTGTGGGTCCCTTCCAGCTCAGGATATTCTGTGATTTTACAAAACCTCCTCAAGCAGCTCTTCGAGATTCGAGGGTGGGAGCTGAGTGACTCTCTCCATGTTTAAGAGCCCATTTCTTCCCTACAGCTCTCCTGGAGGATCTGCAGCATCTCCTTTGCAGAATCAGCATTTTTGTTACTCTTAATGGAGCCGCTTCTTGTGGAAAACACTGGAAAGGCTTTGCACGTAATGGAGGAATTTCTATTCCAGACCACGGAGGAGAGAATACTCCCCACCCTGCCTGATGCTTGTGACTTGATGTGAAAATAACCCTGCTGGTGTGGTGTGAATGCAGTGCAGTGTTTCCCACACAGACGGGCCCAACCCAAGAGCTTTTTCCCCTGAATTTCTTAACGTTCGAAGGAGGTTGGAACCAAAGTGCTTCACAGAACAGTCTAATTCTGTGTTTTATTTGCCACGGAAGTGGCAAAATTGACTTTATCAAACAAATGCTGTTTGCCATAGCATTCAATCAGTTTCTTGCCTTTTGCAATGGCTTCTCAGTGCCGTTGGTAAAAATAACGTTGCTTTTCCAGTATATCACGTAAAGTGATTTCAGCTGTGTTTTTTCCACTCCTGACCTCTGCAATGCTTGCATTTCAGACAGTTTCATACACTTATTGATTACATGAGGTAGTGTTCTAATTTCTAGGAAGTAAGAACATAGCCCTTAAATCATCCACATGCTGAAATGTTTTAATTTCCTCAAGTAAATAGAGCACATTTTGCCAGGAATCTTAAATGTATGATACATGGATCTGATTCCACTTTTACACAGGTCCTGTATAACTCCCTTCAGCAAAATTACTCCTGATTAGCATTGAGAAACAGGTCCAGAACATGGGGAGGAGAGTGGGTTAATGCCATTTTTTCTGACACTGAGTGCTCTAAAAGCACTCCGAGACTGCAAACCATTACCATTTCTCAGTAAGTGCCCTCTGAGAGGACTGGGGAGGATTGAAGAGTTTTTAACCAGTAAGTCACCTCAGTTCTTTCACAAAGGAGTAGAGATTTAACCATTTCTAGCCGCTGGCTGTTCGGTGATCGCGTAGAGTTGGGAAGCTGGTGGCCTCAGTGAGCGAATTCCCTTCCTGGCAGCCTGGAATCACGGGCCTGCTCCTCTTCCCAGACTTTGCAAGTTTTCCTGTCAAGCAGGAAGGGAAGAGTTTTGAAGAAGTGCTCCACAGAGGTGTGTGATTTGCCTCACGCAGGCTTGTCACGCTCGAGCGCCTCGACACGAAGGTTGCTATTCCCCAACAACGCCGGCAGACTCCCACACCTCCACGGCTGCTACGAGCTAGAAGCGCTCCCAAAATAGGGCTGGATTTTCACAGTGATAATTGAGAGCCATAACTTTCCATCAGAGAGGCTCAGTGGGTGGGAGCAGCAGCAGAGGCAGCAGTATCAACAGAGTCGAGGCTTTTTACCAGGATGTTATCTAATCTTATTGCAGTTTATATCCCATAATGCTGTTAAGGYATAGCCTTTCTTTTAGGGATGTCTCCTGTACATGGTTTCGGACCCATCTTTTATCGTTGTTAGAAGAACCCTATGGGAACTAAAAAAAAAAAAGACTTTATGATTGCCCTAAGCCCTGGTTCAGGAAAATGTTCATATTCGGGATGGGGTTTAAGCTTTATGGACRTTGTTGAATAGTGCTGGCTTCAATGAACTGATGACTAGAGAGAAATGTTYATACAGGGGTTTGTTTTCCTTCAAAAGAACTTTCACTGCTCAGGAAAACCACTCATTAGCTCGCTTCTGATGCAAATATCAGAATATTTAAATGCAAGTTAAATAACAGAGCGATATTCTCAGTCACTGGAAGCAATAATTGTTTTTCTTTGGGGGCTACGTGGCCAGACAGGCTGAATCAAGGGACATTTATGGGTCACATTCTTATCTGGTGCTCTTCCACCTCCATCTAATAACGCCAGAGTGGCACTGCAGCAGTTGCTGTTGAGATCAGAATCTGCATATAGATATTGTGCCTCTCAAGTTCTAAAAGTACTGTTATATTTCAAGTCAAAGGGAAAAGAGAGAACAAATAACACAATTTACTGCYGCAGATTATTTTTATGCCTGTGTGCTCCACTTAAGAGAATACTCTGTAAATGACTTATTATCAAGAAAAGTTATTTGTTTGCACTAATCAAGCCTTAAACTTGGAGGCATAATATGGAACTAATTATTTTTAACTAACTAATCAACATGTTTCATTCATAAGTTGGGATTTATCAATATAGCACATGAAAGGAGAGAACATATTATTATTTCAATTTAGATAATATGCAAAAAGCACTGTGTTTGTAATGACCTGCTTTCACTGAATATAATCAAGCTCCAAAGCTCTATTACAGGCTGGAAATAGCAGCAGCTTACTTTAATGAGATTTCTGGCTCTGGGCCCCAGCTGTTCTACGCAAGGCTCTCCCTTTGCTCTATGACCTACCAATATGTGCTGTCACCAGTAATGAGACAGGACCTATTTCCTAACACGGGGAAAAACTGGGAAGCACGAGTTCATTCTGCTCTGTGCAAACACACCCTGTTCCCCCTGCGAGGCAGAAGGAGGGGAACGCTCGACGGGCAACATCCCCCCCTTCCCTCGCCAGCAGAAATGGGACATGAAACCCATCAGGTGAGCAGCTCCAAGGGAAAACTGGAAGTCTCTTCTGAACCGGGTCCCTCAGCACACAGAAACCCAATGTTCATTAAGCACATCCTGAATATCTTTGTCCCCTGCAAGGACCCCAGCAGAGGACTTCCCATTACCTGCACGGCGCGGGAAGGGGGAACAGTGGCAGTCGTGGGCTCTGAATTTTATGGATTTTGTGGAATTATGCTCATCTCAGGGCCGCGTTGGGAACGTGCCAGGAGCCAAAGAGCTGCACTTAATTTGCCTAAAATGGAGCAGATTACCACTGCTCTCCTTTTTAATAATGGAGATGCAGCCTGGAGACTACAGATTCCAGCAAGCAACGCTCCAAAAGGAGCCAGGCGATCCAGGTGCTGGGGTACTGGGGCTCCCAGGTGGAAAACAAGGCCAACCTCATTTTGGTCTCTCTGAACTGGACTCTTAATGTCGTTCTTTTTGCTTTTTTTTTATTATTATGTCCCAGACTTTTCAGAAATTCTGTTCTAGAAAATGTTTGATTAGCTACCATTTGGGGGGAGGGAGGGTTATGCTATTTTTATTCTTAAGCTGTCACTTGGGTTCATTAACACTTTGCACGTGAATCTGGGTTTTTTAGGACAAGAAGCCAGTGTTTTTTTCCCCCTGAATAACATTGTTAAGTATTTCAGGAATCTAAAATCCACAAACTATTTCTGTGCCCTGAATATAAACCTCTTTGGAAAAAGCCAACGAACATTTTAGTCAGAAAATTGGAAGGCGTGTGCCTAATGCACTTTGAAATTAAATGATTTGATGCTTTGCAATTTGTCTTTTTGCCCTTCCCAAATACCCAAAGGCACTAGCCCACTTTGTAAATGAGCAGGCTATGAAACCTTACTTTGAGAAATGAAGGTGTCACCGAGTTGCAGTAAAAATTACACTCGGCACCGCCGTACTCTGCAAGCCCTGACTAATTGGCCCCTGACACAGCCCCCGCATTCCTCCTTTACTAATAGGAATTAAATAAGCAGTTACTTATTTGAGAAGTGGGGAAAAAACTTCCAAACCCCAAGAGATCGGGAAGCTGAGTCTCCATGGCATAAACAGCTTCTTTGCCATGGAATTCACYGGATGACCACTCCTTTCCAGCTCCCCTTGGACACCGTGTCTGGTGTCCTGGCTCATCCTCTGGGTGCTCCTTGCCTTCCACAGTTTCAGAAATAAGATTACAAAGTGAGCTTTCAAATTGGCTGTTTAAAACTCTGTCCCTGTGTGGAATTTTTTTTTTTGTCCAGCTTGAGGAAGCCTTATCCTTAAATGAAAATAGAAAAAACGCATTTGCAAAGGTCACATCGACAGATTTTGAAGTGCAGTCGTAAGAACACCACAGCCTTTGCAACACTACCTATTTCCTGTTCTAAATTATTTATGTATTTATTGTATTTTACATGAGCCATGGAAGCTAGAGGCATTTTTGCAGTGTCAGGTCATTCTAAAGTACATGCCATACAAAGAATAGGGCTGGAAAATAGTTGTATGTAATACTGTTCATTAATATTACATAATTACTGCACACAAAATAGTTCTCTGGGCAGTGATAAGGATTTTTTTCATAAAGACTAAAGACTCCAAGGCAATGTATTCCATTAAGGGGTTGCTTAACATATGAGGGTATATCAATATATGGTACCTTCACCCAGCTGCAGCAAAATGACGAAGGCAGCTTAGTCAAATGAAGCCATTAGCATGTATAATGTGCTTTACACAAGAGTTAAAAGGTTTATAAAATCATACTTTGATATTGCAATGACCAGGCTGAGATAGGATCTAGCAAACAGCAGTTGCAGCTGCATCAGCACAAAAATGAACTGTTGGGTTTTCTCTGCAGTCTAGAGAACATTTTCTGCAGTCTTTGAAAATTGCTCTGAAATTAAAAAATTTTCTGTGTGTGTAGGCTAATATTAGCTACTGACAGCTTGCCTGGGGTTTTTAGCTCAGCCTTCCTGGAGCAATTGTTTAGGATAAAATGTTGATGCAGCTTTTCAGGTCTGTTGGCTGCTTTTATTGCCATTGAATGTGAGCAAGCCCTGTGTCTTCTGTGATACACTAGAACTAAAGCAACGTGGAGGAACATCTCAGTGACTAAAAATCCCAAAAATGATCCCCTTGAATTTCACTRTATCCCACTGCACCCTTCCTAAAGTCCCTGTGCTGTAAGCATACAGTTAATTTTGACTTTAAATTTTATTTACTAAACTATATTAATAGGCTGCAGACTGTTGTGTGGATGAGACACAGCAACTATTATTAGTATAAAACTGTCGATCTGAACATCCTAATAGGTCTTTTGACATTCAAGAAAACATCAGTTACAGTTTTTGATACATAAGAAACAGCTGATAATTCTGCCCTTAAAAAAGAGATTCTTATCCTCTTTCTGCTCCTTTTTTTCTAAGGCAGAAGCTGACTTAAATGAGACTCGAATTCTCTGTTTCCCCACCAATAGGTGCCACGATCTGATGTTTCTGCAGCGTGAGCAGTGTCAGTGTTTGACGTTGGGGTGTTGAGTCACCGAGGGCTCACCTCTCCCTGSGGATGACACCGTGACAGCTGCAACCAGCAGATGCCTGAGAGCTGACAGCCCTTTGATTTCAAAGAGAGAGGCTTGCTGGCAAGGCATTTTCATAAGGAGTTCCTTCTCAGCTCTGCAAGTCCTTTCACTTCTTAGCTCAATGGGACCTTGATTTGATAACACTCRGAGTGTATCACAAACGGCACATCTGCTCTGCCAGGATGAGCCGTGTGCCTGAGCTGGAGAGGCTGCTTCCTGGGGATCCCACTTGCTTTCAGGTTTAGTTTATCTCTGAGCTTGTGCTATTAAATCACCATTAGCGATTCCACCTCTTATGGGGCACGTGACCTTTTGAGTACACCTGACAAAACTGAAGAATGCGKTCACTGGGTGTGGGACACTGAAAGGCTGAGCAAACCACAGACCTCAGGGTTGTTTCTGACTGAGCAGAAGTGAGCACACAGATTTCCCTACACCAGCTCAGCCAGCCTCGGTTTTTCCAGTGACCTGAGTCACGGTCAAGCACTTATTGTGTGACGAGTTACGGTGAGACTGTCGGAATAAAAGCAGGCTAAGGAATCTAATCCTCAGAGGAGAGCAATATGTTCCCACTTGTGGTTTATTCTCGCAGTGGAGAGGTTGTGAAGGGGTTTGTATGCTGGGGGTTGGTGCTGGGGGAGCCACTGGCAGTCGTCAGCTAAAGCTGCCCAACGATGGCAGCTGGAGTGGCCAGAGGAATCCTCTCCTCTGAGGAACCCAGAATTAAAGTGCTTCCAGAAATGAATCCATTAGATGCTGACGGTGATTAGTGGAAGGCACCATGATGACTTAAAGCACTTCAAGTGTCATTCAGTCTGAAACCTCTTTCAGGTGAAAAGTGTGGAGCTGCAGGGACCGATGTGGTGGATGTGGCAGCAAATCTGGGCACGAATCTCACCATGCTGTGTGAGCAAATGCTGCTGAGAAAACTCTCCCTGTTCCTTCCCATGTAAAAAGTCTTGGATATTTACCGCTGTGATGAAGCGAAATTTAGGGTAAAATTTCTAAATCAGTTATTTAGATGTCCAAGGTTTTTTAATTATTTGGATCTTATGTTTCAAGATGCATCCAAAAGTTAGGTCATGGCATAAGCTACAGCAAAACCAGTGTGACAAAGGGGTTAATTTGACTCTACAAGGATTTGAGCTTATGGCTTGAGTGTTTTAAAATATTGGAGCAACCTGGTCTAGCAGAAGGTGTCCCTGCCACAGCAAGGGGTTGGAACTGGATGATCTTTAAGGTCTCTTCCAACACAAACCACTTTGTCATTCTGTGACACTGTAAATGCTTTGCATTCTTTGAGACTCTTTTTTTTTATCATCCAGCCATCAAAGCGAGAACTTCCTCACAGGTTTTTTAATTCACTTTACTATAGACAATCCTGACATTCTTCAGTGATCTATCTTCTTTGGTGGGCATTTTTTCTCAAAGAGGTTGAATAAATAGACAGAAATCCTGCTGGGGAGCTGAATCATCCCAGTGCCGGCCGTTGAGAAACCTCCCATGGTTTCAGCACACAATGTTTGTCAAGCTAAGTGATTAAAGTCAGATTTTAGAAATTCTGCCCGTATCATTCCAGTCCATCTGCATCTACCCTAATGCATTGCTAAGGGTGTGCCTGAAATTAAATTAAGGCCATTTACTCAGTCTTTCCCAAACTATTCATGGAACAGCAATCTGCTGCTGGAGCCACRTCCGTGGCGTCCTGACAGAAGCGCGTGTTAACCCTGAACCTGATGATGATGATGATAACAACAGCATGACTAGAAAAACACCGAGGAAAATAATACCCACGATCAGATGGGCTCACAGAGGTTGCAAACAGTAAACAAAAGGGGAAACTATAATCCAGTAATTACATTTTCACAATGTTTTCACCATATGTAAACAAGTCCGTTTTCACATATCGAAGCAAGGCATCTGCAATTGCAAAGAAAAAGTTTATTTAATAAAATCGTTGGGAAATACTGAGTTTGGTAAAAGTATCATCCAAATTACAGTTGTGTGTCTGAGTAGGCTGGAAAGAGTCTTGGAGCAGGTAGCAGTGGACAGCCCTCTCCTAAGTGAAAACTTGAGGAAATGTTTCTGCATGTTTCCTTTTACACTTGATTTTTCTACTGGTGCATCTACACACARTTATTTTAACTTCACTATATTTTGCTATTTACTTTTGAACTATATTTTTATTTGTGTATTTTCATCTGTAGGTGTGCAAAAAGAGCGCTCATCCCCAAACTGAACTATTGTACAAACCGGATCTGTAGTCAAATTTTGATGCTTGACCTTGGACAACTACATCGCATATACGGAAGAAATTCTTCCCTGTGAGGGTGGGGAGGCCCTGGCACAGGTTGCCCAGAGAAGCTGTGGCTGCCCCATCCCTGGAAGTGTCCAAGGCCAGGCTGAACGGGGCTTGGAGCAACGGGGATAGTGGCAGGTGTCCCTAACCACGGCGGGGGGTTGGAATGAGATGAGCTTTAATGTCGCTCCCAGGCCCGGCCGCTCTCCGTGGCACCGGCACCGGCAGTGACAGGTGACGCCCTGCCCTGCACAAACATGGCGGGCCCCGCGCCCCTCACTCCAAGATGGCGGCCCCGCCGGCATCCGCCTGACCTCCCGCCCACACCTAAGATGGCGGCGGCGCCGCGGGCGGCGCGCGCCCGGCCCCGGGATGGCCGTCCAGACCGGGGAGTCCCTGCCCGCACCAAAGATGGCGGCGCCGGGCGGAGCCGGAGCCGGGGCCGGGGGCGGGCCGGGGGCGCGGCCGCCACCGCCCCGGAAGCGCCGCGCGGCCCCCGCCAGCTGGTTGTCATTTGGTGCGGCCGCTCGGTCCGGGCGGCACGGGCTGGGCAGCGGCCGCGCGGGGACCAGCGAGGCACCGGCTGCGGCGGCCGCCGGGGGGGTGGGGGGCGGGGAAGGCGGCAGAAAAACACACGGAAAAAGACGCCGAACGAGGCGGCGGCAGCGGGGGCTCCGCGCCGGGGACACGTCGCCGGCTACCGGAGGCTGTCGATCTCCTCGTCCTTGCAGCTCCCCGCAGCATCGAGCCCGCGGAGACCCCCCCCCGGTGCGGCCGGTACATGAGGGGCACGGCCCGGCCGCAGCCCAGCCGAGCCGCCGCAGGGCAGGGAGCGCCCCGAGCCGCCGCCGCCGCCGGACCCCCGAGCGCTGCGCCCCGAGACAGAGCCTGCCCCGACCCCGCCGGGCGACCCGGGAGAGCCGCTTAAACACCTTCCATGGGGGAGAGAGGAGCCCGGCCGGCCGCGCCTTCCCCTCCCTGCCGGAGGCTGCTGCGCTGCTGAGGTAAAACCCCTCCTGCCTTGCCCGGCTCGAGCGAGGGCGGGGGACGCGCGGGGCGCCCACAGCCCGGCCCCGCTGGATGCCGAGTGCCTGAGGAGGGAGCGCGTTCCGGGGGCTCGCTGGGCTGCGGGGAGCCGCGATTCCCGGGGAAGGAGGCGAGCCCCGCACCACAAAACACCCTCCCGGCAGCAGAGAGCGAGAGAAAACCTCCTTCCCCTTCCTCCTGCACAACTCGCTGTCCCCTCCCTTCCCCTTCCCGAACGGTGAACGCTGATTTCTGAGATGAAAACCTTCCTCCTCGGACAGCCAGGACTCATATGAAGGACACGCAAATATTGGATCATAAATAAGAAGCGAGTCTGGCGAGCTCAGAAACCTAGCCCAGAAGGAGCAGCATCAAGAATCCACCCTTCTGCACAACTCACTCCCCACCCAACACACAGAGAATACTGATTTCCTGAGATAAGATCTTACCCCTTTAAACAACCGCACACGCACGCACACACACACGGTGTATATTATTGCTAAATATAATAGGTTAAAACCCAGCAGCACGGGAAAAGCCTCTTCTGCAACTCACTCCCCCATTTCACCCTTCTGAATGCTGAGATTCTGAGGTAAATTTTTCCCTTGTCCACAGCAAAGACTCTTTTTGAACAGGACACAAATATATATTAGATTATAGAGATGTATTAAATTATTCCAGATTTAAATCTATTTTTTGCTGCCAAGGGGTCGAGGGACCAGACGTCATTGTATTTTTTTTTCTTCCCTCTTAACTCATTTATGGGCGAGTCAAGGCTGCTGAGGAGGAAAAAAACAGGATAGTTAGAATCTCTTTATCCTTATTCCCCAGAAGCTTATTCTCTCATTGCTGTGCATTTCCTTTAGAAAAAGGAAACCTCTTATTTTGTGAACCAAAGATTTATTTTTCCCTTCCTCCTGGCCAAAGGAAGGAAACGGACACAAATTGACACATTGAAATAGTTGAAGAGATCTATCTTTTGCAGAAAAAGCAAACATCTTTATCCAAATCTGAAATAAAATAGCGCGGAGGGAGAAACTGGAATATCTAGTGAAAAACAGGATACTTGCTAATCTTGCCTCACCAGAGGACAAGCTAAACGCTAAACATCAACTTGTTCTTACAGGGAGGATTCAAACCCTAAATATAATAAATGGGGGATTACGGGTTTGGAGTGTTAGTGCAAAACAACACTGGAAATAAGTCAGCTTTTCCAGTCAGATTTCATCCACATCTGCAGCCTCCACACCATCATCAAAATGCAACCCCCAGCCCTGCTGCTTTTATAAATAATAACACAGCTGCCAATGGCAGTAGTGCTGGGTCAGCTTGGCTTTTTCCTGCTCCAGCTGCCCATAATATTCAGGATGAGATTCTGGGGTCAGAAAAATCTAAAACTCAGCAACAGGAAAAGCAAGAGTCCCTAGAAAAACAGCAGCTTTCCCCTGGTCAAAGTCAGGAAGCAGGCATGCTCTCTGAACCCGAGAAAGCTAAAACCGAAGAGAACCCGGGCGATAATTCTTCAGAGAATGGCAACGGAAAGGAGAAAATCAGAATAGAGTCGCCGGTTCTAACAGGATTTGATTACCAAGAGGCTTCGGGGCTCGGTACTTCGACACAGCCCTTGACATCCACTGCATCTTCTCTGACTGGTTTTAGTAACTGGTCTGCAGCTATTGCTCCTTCTTCTTCTACAATAATCAATGAAGATGCAAGTTTTTTCCACCAGGGAGGGGTCCCTACTGCCTCAGCTAATAATGGTGCTCTGCTGTTTCAGAATTTCCCACATCACGTCAGCCCCGGCTTTGGTGGTAGCTTTTCCCCCCAGATCGGACCCCTCTCTCAGCACCACCCTCATCACCCCCATTTCCAGCATCATCACAATCAGCATCAGCAACAGAGGAGGTCTCCTGCAAGCCCTCACCCACCTCCATTCACACACAGAAATGCTGCTTTTAATCAGTTGCCTCATCTGGCCAATAACCTGAACAAGCCACCTTCTCCGTGGAGCAGCTACCAAAGCCCATCGCCCACCCCGTCCTCCTGGAGCCCCGGCGGCGGCGGCTACGGGGGGTGGGGAGGGTCCCAAGGCCGAGACCACCGCCGGGGACTCAACGGAGGGATCACACCCTTGAACTCCATCTCGCCCTTAAAGAAGAATTTTGCAAGTAATCATATCCAGCTGCAGAAGTATGCGCGACCCAGCTCGGCCTTCGCTCCGAAATCCTGGATGGACGACAGCTTGAACAGAGCTGACAACATTTTTCCTTTTCAGGTGAGCACGCTCTGTTGTATCCGTAAGAAAAATAACCCCAAAGAGCATTAAAATGCCCTGTTGTAGGATTTCTGTGCTTGCAACTAAAAAAAACCCCATATGGCTAACTTGAAATGTCATAGTGGGAATGATCCTCCAAGCTGTGATTCATAGGGTTTTTTTTAACAGTGATGGTCATAAATATCTATTGCCCACCAGCCATCCGTATTAGCCACTTTGCTTCAGCTTAACACTTGCAGACAGAAATAGCCAATGAAGAAATTCACTTACAAGTATTTCTACAAARAGGAATAAGGAAGAAAGTGCCTGATGGAGTATGAAAGATCTGAGGCTTTTTAAACTATTCAACACTGTACCACATCTGAGAAAAAGTATTGAGTGATTGTATTTCGTTTCACAGTATCATATGGACTTGCAGTGCAACATAATTTTTGTAGCATTTTTTTGGGAAACTTTGGTTTACAAATAATGGTAATCAGGGCAGTTTGCTCTCAGTAATGGCAGCAAATTTTGGTTACAGGCCATTAAATCAGCACTAAAAATAGACGTGGATGAGATCAGTTGGTGGTCTCCTATATTTTGCTGTGGCCTTCTCCTGGCAGGAGGCAGGTTGTCTGGCAGCTCAGCCTCTCCTTCTGGGCTGACTTGTTATGAATTTGAAAAGAACTGTATAATGTTGAACCTAATTTGGAGCAGAAATTAAACCAGAAGTCCTCTCCTTTTCATCTGACCACTAGTTAAACCCAGCTTTTATGTGTGTGTGCGCCTTTTGTAAACTCCTTCAGGGTGAATTAAAAGACCCGAGAGTTCTTTTACATTTCCAGGGTTGTTTTTCAAGCTCTTCAAATGAGGGCAAAAGTAAAATTCTCAACGTGATTGCAGTATTTCTTGCCATGCTGCGAGAACGGGGGTGACCTACTTTGAATTAATTTCCAAGATAAAAACTGTGCAACGTGTCTCATGATATAAAGAAACAGAAATACATTTAATGGGGATTTTGTGCATTTGTGGATAGTTGGGTTCTTTGCAAACTGCTGGGTTTTGGTGGTGTGCAGGTCCTGCTGACAGCACAGCAGCTGCTGGCAATAACTTTCCTTTAGAGCCCTTTTTTTCCTACTGCAGTGCTACTAGCTGGTTCAGTATCAGGTAGAGCCCTTCTAAATTTAGAATGCATAGTAATAATTGATTTTAATGTCAGGATTTGTAATGAATATAATGAACCCGTGTCCAGCATACCCCATTTATACAGTGAAACCATCAGAAAAAGGGACACAGCTGGAGCTGGTCTTTTTTCAGCCTCACTGCAGCGAGCCTTGGCTCACGGTTTGATTCACTCTGTACCCTGACACGTAGCTGATGTTCAGAGTGACAGAATGAGATCAAGTGTGTCCTTGCTGCCGTGTATGAGCCCCAAATATATATACACAGCCAGAGAAATGTGCTTGGATTGGCATCAAGGAAATTTCAGGAAACTGGCAAAGTCGACCTTGACTTCTGGATGGTGTTCCAGACATAAAATAGCAGACACACGTAGTTTGATCATGGTAAAGAAATCATTTTTGTGTAGCGTGTTGGTGTCTGTTTACATAAACACTCTGATGAAGCTGTACATGTCAAGACCAAGTCTGACACTCCTTCATGCCAAGAAAAGGAAAGTGTGGAGTGAAGTGCTTTCCAGCCTGTTACTATCACTTCTGTGAGGAAAAGGGCAGGGCAGCAGAACAGGACTTCAGCACTGCAGCCCTAGAAAGATGCTGATTAATTTTGAAGCCATCTTGGACAACTGCTTATTACAACTTTTTTTTTTCTTTGTATAAAACCTTTAGCTCCTTTGATCACTCAGCTGAGTGTCGAAAGCACAGTGAATTTTTCAATCACTGGAAACAAATGATGTAAAATTTGACCTTTGATGTCTTTTCATTTTTTTCTTGATTGCGCTGATTCTRTGTCTGACTCAAAGCAGAATTTTGCTTATTATATTTTTGTGTTCATGCCTCTCTCTCTGTCTCTGCCCCCGAAGTATCCTTGCTGATGCAATCATGTACTGGACAAGGCTATTCTGTTACTGGAATCTTCTTAGATTCCCGTTTAGGAAATAATTGAAAGCTGTCTTTGCTGCAGCAACATAATGGAGTAATTTGATACAACAATCGCTTTCATTTAATATTTATGTTTTGCTGCTTAAATCATTAACAAGTGTTGCTGCAATCTAGTGAAAATGAGTTTCTTTAGAAGGCAAAATGTAAACCAGCAATTGCAAGTATTTGGGGATCACTTTCTTTTTTTTTTTTCCCCTCAAAGGTTGTCTCTATTCCAGAGCTTGGTGACACACAGGATTCTGTCTGTGTTTTGATGGCAATCTTAGGGTAACCAGGAGTAAGAGCGCTTTTCCTCTTTGGAGAGGATGGCGTTGCATAATTTCCCCATAAGCCCCTGACGTGAACTCCTGCTCACTCCAAACATTCCTGCCCATGGGATGAAATGGGTGCTCCAAATGGTGCAGATGAAAGGAAAATACTCTGGTGATCTGTTTGATAACCTTGCAATTTGATGATGCCTTGCATTGAGAGCTGTGTGCGAACCCTGCGCTCTCTGCTCTAAGTGTTTTCCATTTGGAATCCTGTCTCCTACCCTTCCTGAATGAGAATGTCCRTAGGAAGCTCTTCTAGAGATGGGACTGGCAGCAAGGTCAGGGAAGACTTAACCAGATCTGTTAATGAAATTAAGTTTTGATGTTGTGCTTTAGCCACTGGGCAGGCTCCCCCCTTCAAAGATCTTTTGAAAAGAGAAAAGCCATTGTTCTTTGTGTGTTCGTTTGAAAAGGAAATGGTCTCCAAATGAAAAAATGGTTCCTGAATTGAAATGAAAAAGAAAAAAACGGAGTCTTATGACTCTCATGAAAACGCTTTGACTGTGACAATGGCACCTTACAAAGTTAGTCATTTGTAAGAATAATTCCCTCTCCTTCTGTCCAGCAGCACTGACAAACTCAGTGCTCAGTAATTGCGTTTCGCCTTCAAGATTGTTTTGGCTTTCCTTTGGCTGTGTACTTGCACTTCCTCCTCAGTGGAACATCCTGCCTGTTATGCAATGCATAAATCTTGCTTTGATAGGCATTTCCAGGTTCCCAGATCTCATCTTCAATGCGTGACGATGTTTTTTAAATGGGTCTCTGAAGGCACGAGCTGGTGAAGCAATAGCGTTCAGCTTTCTGTAAAAATGCTTAAAAATAATTTGTGTTTCTTCCCGGAATCAGGCTTGAAAATGACTGCCCGTTTCAAAGAATTTTGTACATGAGAGCGGTTCATTGTATCCACTTGTTCAAAATGTTTTTTCCTTTCTTCCACGGTGGCTGGTTTCCAGGTATATAACCCCTTCCAAATCCAGCCAGGGCCTGTGCCAGAGAGACTTGCTCTTCCCCCAGGCAGATATGGAATGTTTGAGAAAACACATTCGTGATTACAAAATGTGTTTGAATTCCGAGCTCTACGTCAGCATTTGTTTGCCCATAGAAATGGGCTGCTTTAATAAGTGCGTTAAACAAATTCGCAGGGAACTGGAATTAAAAAAAATAACCTCTTGAATGCGTTTGCCAAACTTTCCTCWTGAAGGGATCTTGCGAATAAATTTCTTTACCATGCCTCTTTGTTTTAATATTTGGGTTTGAGGGACTTTTTCATAACTCATGAYGACTGGTGGCGTAAAAAGAGGTTATTTGTTTTGCAGAATTTAATTTTTCTTCTGGCAACAGCAATTATTCCAAGAAATTTCAAGTTGTTTGAAAGCAGAAGAAATACTTGAAGTCGGATTTTTAAACCTGTTCATMCATTTTTCTCTAGCTCCATCAGCTGTGCAGTAATTAGTGTTTTGTGTGCTGTTCCCCACAGCTCCTGATCTGTGGGATTAGCAGCACTCTAATGTGGTCTGACATGCACAAGTTAAGTGCTGGGGAAGTTAACACTGTTCTTGTTTTATAAACTTACTACTGACGTTAATACTTGGGCTTTGGCCCTCCTGTGTGTTTCTGACCTCGGGGTTTCTGTTTAAAGAGAGCTTTTGTTAGAAGCTATTTGAATTATGTTTGTCTTTTCCTAAGATTAAAAGGAGTACTCTTATTAAGCATTTTGCTTTGAAAGTTGCATACTTAGCAGCCCAGCACAGAGTGAGAGCACAAGATATTGTGGAAGATGATTTCTAGAAGATACATGATAAACTTAATACGCAGCTGAAATAGAATCACACACGTTATAAACATTTCCAGTAAAGGTTTGTCATCTCTAACACTTCAAAAGTTAAGTTGGACTAAACCATAAGTGTGCCCTTCCCAAAAAAACCTCCTGTGTTTTGTGCCACTTAACTTTTCCAGCTCTTTCTTATTGTTCCCTGGTGAAGCTATAAAAGATGATCTGAGCAGAATACAGCAACATCCTTTCAGGAAAAACCTGTTTATTCAAAGCCTTTAATTCACTGGATGCTGGACTGGGAGCTGGAATACAGCATTGGCAGGGTGGTGGGAAGGAGGAGAAGCTCACCCAGAAGCATAATCAAGTCCAAATTTGCGTTGCAATTAAAGGAAAAGCGTGGAACTTGTATTTATGATGATAAATATGATGATACTGCCTCTCCTGTGCCTGAGACACATGGCTTTGGAATTGTGGGAAATGGGAGCAAGGTTTCAGAAGGGTTCAGGCTTCTCATGCTGTAATGAGGGTACAAATGTAGCTGCGAGTTTTTTGATTTGCACAGTTATTCTGGTTTGACCAAGATTTGAATACATAAAACAGGCCCCACTTTTACAACTACACCTACTCCATAAATGCTGCTTCAGTAAACTACTCAATGCAATGGCATCTTTTGCATTACTATTGATGCCTTGGACTTCAGATCAATCTTATTTTAAGACATCTRGCCCAGCCTTAGCTACCAGCGAGAGCTCATACCTTGCCAGGCTTGATTTTTTTGTACAGCTTGGGATGTAACACTGGGAGGTGCATCCTGGGAAGTGCTCTCAGGTTCTGGAATCTTAATTGTTCAGGTGATGGTAATGCTGTGGGTGCAGATCAAATATAATGAACCTGCACTTTAATAGTGAAGTTAACTGTACGTTTTTTCTGACGTGCAGGAGAATTAAGGTATGGGATTTTTAAGTTCAAAGTGTGATCTCCCCGTGCATGATAAATTCATGTGGAATTTCTTCTGCATGGGAGGATGGCCCAGTATGTATTGTACATGTTATGCACCAAGGGACTTTCTTTTTGGAATGGARTGTCTTTGGACTTTGAATAATAAAGTTGGAATAGGGATTAGAATTTTATTTTTCTGTGGACAGAGATGGCCAGTGTAGAGTCCAGAACTGGTTTGTTGGTTATTGTAGGACATTTACAGTCTCATTCTTAACCAGATCTGCAGGCTGTCACCTCTTGCACATTGTGCAAACATCACTGCTTATTCAAAATTATGTTTAATGAATGTTTTTTGAAATMTTGGCTGAAATTTTAAACATAGTCATGTATTAAGACTGCAGGTCGATTTCTTTCTTTTGGGTTGTTTGGGGGGTTTTGTTTGTTTAATTTGGTTCGTTGTGTGTTTCGTTTGTTTGGGTTTTCTTTTTTTATTCTTTTTTTGGTGTTGTGTTTACCTGATGTCTTTCAGCTTCAGTTTCCCAGGGATAAATGTGTGTAGCCTTTGAGCCCTCTGATAAAGCAACATTTTAGATGCCCTAAACAAACTTGTRTAAAGCCAAGTTCTTTTGGAACCCAGGTAAATAATACCAGGCTGTGGTTGCCACATTTTGTTACTGAATTGTACATACTCTGCTTTAGTCCAGGGTAGTCATTACCCTGATATATTTTCTTTATAAATAAATGAGTGTACAGTAGCAATCCAGCTCCATGGAAAGCACTGCAGCTTTGTGAATCGATCCATTAAAACCATCACCATATTGTTACTAATTCTCTCTTCATGAAGGCTTTTRAAGAAAACATCACTTTTTTCTTAAGTACAGTGTGATTTATGTGCTTTATAACCCATAAGTAACTTTCATCTGAGAAAAGCTCACATTTAGTTACCAGTTCATCATCAATATCTTGGTTATTAGAGCTATTTTTGATTTTATGGAATGAAATGCAGAGTTATGCATTTCTTCAGGGATTTGGGCACTACCACTAACCTTCACCAGCCTTTATTTTTTCCTTAGGTATATAATAAATGGATAAATTTCAAGTATGTTTCTGATAAAATGTGCTGGCTGCCTTGGAAGTGAAGACTGATGAAATCTGTGCTACTGTTTTCAAAGCAGTCTCACTATAAAAGGACTTTAATTTGTATAAAAATTCTAGAAACTACCAATGGTGACTTTCTCTAGGAGTGTCAGGGCAAGTAATCAACTAAACTAATGGATATTTTTTATAATAAGCACTGTGCAAAGCTCTGACCCAGCTGAGCTTGGCGTTTTGGCTGGTCTTTATTTAGGACTGACATCTTTTCATTGGATAGATGTACACAGGGTTCCTAATACACCAAGTTTTAGCCATTCCTCCTTTTTGTGGGATTGCTGATAGCTGCAGGTAGGAATGTGACCAGGTCATCTTTGGTATCAGTGTGCAGGGTCAGGTTTTAAAGTGTTTGTAGTGTGATTTGCAGCTTATGGACCTCACCCTAAAAAAAGTGACAGYTTGTGGTTCACTCAGAAGGAAAAAACTATAAACTCCTCACCACCAAAAGCTTCCATTGGAGAATGTGCTTCCCTGTGAGCCAACCAGTTCAATTCCATTTTTTCCCCCCTCAAATGTATAAATTCTCTGTTCTCAATATTAAAACTTAGCATTGCAGCAAACCCTTTGTTACTACAGCTGAGCCCAACATAACAGATATTTTAGAGAGAAGAGACTCATTTTGGGCTCAGGTGCTSAGCACAATAAACTGGGAATTACTTGGCCTGGGTCACTTCCTTTGTGTCTCTCAAACAACTAAAATGTGAAGTGCCACAATTCCACAAAGACTTGGAACTGCTGAGGTGCTGCACTGTGTAAAATAAGAGTTTTTTAGCTGTTCGTGGGGTGGATTTGAGGTTAACACAAGAATTCAGGRAGGAGAAGCTGCTGAGGGAGGTCAAGATTTTCAGAAAATGCTCCCACCTGCGTTTTAGGCTATTTGGGTCATTTTGTAAGGACTGCTGGAAATGCAGAAATTGCCTTTTCATATCCATTCCTGAGTTACTCAGCTGTTGTATCCTAACGGATCCAAAACCTGAGGACTTGTACTCACTCCTGCTAAGGGATTTTAATGGAACTGGAGTTTGAAATTGTTATGAACCAGCAATGCATAAACCAAAGCAATAAATTAAATCTGCTGGAAAAGGCAGAAAACTGTAGGATATATGTGAAAGAAAAGCCCAGAATTTAAGAATTTAAACGCTCCTGATAGTTTCTCTAAGGTGCYTCAATTATCTTCTAATAGAAATGACCACGGAAATAAATCCTATGGGGAGACAGGGCAGTGCTGTTCCTTTTATAGCAAATTTGATATTTGCTAGACTAATAAAGGAACTGGTTCCAAACTCTGGCCTTTCTAATGCTATTTGAGACAGCACATCCGGGTTGAAATACGTCGCCTGTTCTGTCTCAGGAATAAACTGTTCTGAAGAGAGGAAAAATACCAGGAAATTTAATTGAAAAATGGTATTTTTTAGTGATCAGAATGTAATTTTCAACTTGGAGATGGATCAGGAGCTGGCGAGCTCCTGCTCTTCAAATAATCTGAGGTATTTAAAGTCCAGAATGAGCGATCGGTGAGATGAAGAACAGCCCTTGCGACACTCAATCACTGCTGCTTCAGCACTGAAATAAAGCACTTATAACTCACCACTGCTTTGAAAAGTGCTCCAAGCTGTGGATCTGTGTGCTTTGGAGAAATTTCAGCTTCACAGCCAGAGTTAGGGACAAAAAACATATGGGGTGCTGGAATAACAGGAGTTGTGGAGGAGCAGTTGAGAGCAAAAATGTCCTGAATTGCTCACGTTTCGCTTTTGTGTTTGAACTGATCATTCCCAAAGCTTGAGCTCTGTTCAGAGGGGGTTCCTTAGAACAGGAATGAAATAAAACTGATCTTAGAGAGCTTCTTGGACAGAGAAAAATTAAAATCGAGGTGGATTAATGTAATTGTATAAAATTCTATCCAAGTCCAAATGTATAAATACACAGAAAACATGGGTATGTGAGTAATTTTGGGAATTAGAGTGATTTTTTGTCTCCCTTTTGGACCTTTTACGTAAAGATTTCAGAGTTTACATGAAATTTCAGTTATTGTGAATTTGCCAGTTAAAATAAAGCAGTGCCAGGATATTTTATGTCGTCTTTTGCTATTGTAACATCAGATTTGTATGATGTGGAATTTATTGTTTGGTTGAGAARGTCTGACCTGTGCATGTATTAAATGGTGGCTTTGGTTAATAGGAAGGGGAAATATTTGGGATCATAGCTCAGGTGGCTGGAGGTGATGAGACTGTTAATAAGGTACAAGTGCYATTGTGCCTCCCATCTCTTGAGTCCTCCTTCAATTCTGGTCATGCTTGGAATGCCAGACTTGGGAATTCAGGGAATTAAAAATCAGAGCAAAGTTGTCACCTGGTAAACAAGACTATTTGGAACATTCCTGCTTGTATGAAATACCTTAGAATATGTAGAATTTGAACTGACTGTAAAGAATTCAGTAATTTTAGGTGTTGAGGCAGTCTAGGTGAAGGGAATTCTATTGTGTTTCTGGAATTTAAATTTGGACTGAAATACCTATTTCATGATTTCTCCTTGTAATTCTGTCTCCCAGGATATGATCTTTATTTCCTGTGACTTTTTATTTTTTTTAAAGTTTAGCTGTATAGGAAGGAACACAAGCTAAATATTGAATTTGTTCTCTTAAATAATTGGTTATGATTATTATAGATCAGATTCATATTTAAGAATATTGTCATTTTTAATATTCCTATATCAGACTGCCTTTGGTGTATGGTTTTTGCTTAATTCTGCTGTGGKTATGTAGAAGAAAACTGAAGTTTTTGTGTTTCAGGTGGTCTGGTTTAACACTGGCTCTGTATTTTCTTGCAGGATCGCACGAGGACTTTTGACATGCACTCACTGGAGAACTCCCTAATTGACATAATGAGGGCTGAAAATGATTCACTGAAAGGTAAATTTAGAAAGAGACTATTTCCTGCAATAAATAATTGGGAAGAGGGGCTTACTTAGAATAAGAAACTTCAGTTTTGGTTAGGAAAAGTGAAGTTACCTCGTGCACCTGATGCCTTTGTTCAGTTGCCTGAGTGAAGCTGTTGCAGCACAGGAGCACTTGAGGGTGTCTGTCCTTACACAAAACACAACACAAACATTGGCTGACCTGTTGTGTTATTTGCCAGTGGTTTTGATCAACTTCAGGAATCTTGTGCAGCTCAGCAAGACGTAACTTTTTGCTTCATAGTGTTTTCCTGATGAAGTCATAGTATTTTCTGTCCTGGGAAAGAATTAGGTTTATCCATGTCATTTTGAGAAAAACACTGAGTATTTAATCTTTTTTTTTTTTCTTTTTTGGTACCACTGGGAAAGAAAAAGGAAGTTGAAGTGACTTGCATTTGAGATTTATCTCTTTTTTGTTTTCTTTTGGTTTTTTGGCAAAGGTAATCTTGCTTTGGAAATACCTCAGCTGACAAAGTATTCAAAGTATTGTCTGCATATAATTTTGTCTGCGTAGAAACTGCTCGTGGTCTACAGTTCAGAACTGTAGTTTCAAGTTCTGTAGGATGACTAATCCATTTCAGTTCAGTGGTTACTTGTATGAGTAGAGTAGTCAAACTCTCACACACACTTCTTATCTAACCACTCCGTTTTGTTACCAGTCATGAGACCACGAAAGAAAAACAAACCTGCACTTGTGGTTTCTGCAAGTAAATTCCTTTTGATATCAAGGCTTGTGGTGTTAATGAAATCTGACTTGTTTTAATAGTGATTCTTGCTCAGAACACCAACCTTTGATAAACTGGCAAGAACTTGTGTTTGTTGCCTTCGCTGTGGTCTGGAAATGCAGCTTGAGTTTCCCACCCACCCCCARTGCTGTGGAGCAGCTCAGTGTGGTGAGAAACACCATGAAATACCTTCCCTATTGAAATGGCAAAGAGAGCCTGATGTAGATAAAAGTGATGCCAAATGAATTAAAAAGCCAAAATATCTTCCCTCCTTATATAGGCTTTTATTAATGACAAGTATTAATAGCTTTTATTTGGTTTATGTGCTGTCTGGCAACATCCTGTGCCCCCAGCACTGTATACAGAACCAAGAATCAGGTGCCCTTCCTTCACTGCAGCCCCTGGGGTTTGCCCCAAGACCTTCTGTCCAACTGCCAGGCAGTCCCAAACCTCTGAAATCGGCCCAGGGTGACATGGCCCCARAACAAATAAAATCTCCCTTTAAATGCTTCATATGTATTTATAGTCAGCAGCTAAGCAAGGGTAGTTCTGCAAGGAGCTTGATTTTTAGTTTAGATGCTTTGAAAAGGTTCTTTGCAGTTGAAATATTTCTTTTTGAGTGCTTAGCATGTTTTAAGGATGATGGAATAAGTATGTCAGCGAAGAATACAAATAGTTCTGACACGCATTAATTCCTGCTTTAGCTTGAGTGTTAATCCCCTCTGCACAGTCTTCTGTGGCTTCTCTRAAGTTCTGTGTGCCTTGTCTCACACTGCCTGAAACACAGGGATATCAATCAGGTCCTGGTCTGGGAATCATTTCTTAGATTCCTGGTAAATTACTCTGTTTCACAGTTAACAGTWATATAACTGTATAGAAAAAAGCCTCAAGGCCGAGAGGAGAAATTTAAGTGACTCTACATGAAATTGYGAAGTGTCATTTTTCAAGGACCTCCTGAGCAAGAACGTGAACTTTGCTTACAGTGAAACAGTGACTGAGTTCCTGTCATGAATTTGGGAATGGGTCTTTATTCGAGGCAGTATGTGCCGTGTGCTGGTAACGCTGCAGACACCATCCCTAAGCAGGGTGGGGTTTGTAAGGAGAGGAAATACCTTTAGTTAAACCAACTGATACAGCTGRAAAAAAACTGTAAACTGCTGGTACAAAACATTCCACATCGGGCCTGGAGTGGGCTCGTGATCACAAACCCTTTGTGTTTGTTTTCCATCTGCAGCACTCGGTGGGTGATTATGTCCTAGCACAGATCCTGTCTCTCTCGTGTTTTTTCTTGCCCCATCTTTATTTAAAACTCGGATCTAGAAGTCTTTAAATAGGACAAATTATGGTTGTCAGCTCAAATCTTGTTTGCTGTTTCAAACACCTGCATTTAAATAAGCAGATCCATAAGAAGTTTTTCAGTTTGCATTTTAAATGGGTTAATCAGTGCATGCAGTGCTTTGAACTAAAGTTGGATACTCTCAGAAAGGAAAAGCTTCTGGGTTTGAGACTTTAAAAATAGCCTGAGCAAGACAGTAATAAAACATACTGTAGAGAGCAAGCTCAGAATGGCATGGAAATAATTTAGATGATCTAATAGGTCTCAGTGCTATCTTGTGAGAGGTTTAATAGTGCCTCAGCATGGGTTTAGTGTGTAACACTAACAGCAACCCCTTCATATTGTAATGGACTTCCAGAGAAAGAGGTACTATGTAAAATATCCCTTCAAAACAACCCAGAGTATGGACATGATAATAGACATCAGTCACAGTTTGGAACCTGCTGTCTCTGGGAAATCATTTCCATCTTTAAATGATACGTTCGGAGCAGCAGGCTGTGAATTCTGTACTAAAATCATAAGTAGGGATTCTTCAAAACGTAACAAAATCCATTCACAGTGTGTTCTTCACTGAGGTGATTAAGCTGTGCTAGCCTTGGATTTGTTTAGGTCAGTAATAATTACGTTCTTAGGTTGTCTTGCTATATGAAATAAATGGCATTTTCTGTGTGAGGTTAAAAGGTGAATCTTACAGTGATTCAGTACACTCAGTATTACCTTCTAATGCTTTGGATAGGCCTTTTACCATTTTCCCCCCTTCTTTTAAGGTATATTTTTATCCCTGCTCAAATCCTCTTCCTTTGCTGAGCAGCTGCCATTTCAATATGTTATTTTTATCCACCCCAGTGAGTGTGCTGCGTGCTGCACAGCCAATGTCAGCCTGCAGAAGCCTTTCCCTGGAGACTTAATTGCATCTTCTTTACAATGTACTCGGCCTCCGTGAGCTGAGCCTGGGATCCAGAGCCTGATTTTTGAATCTGGGTCTTCCAGATGGCAATTTGAGCATTACTGTAATAGTAGTAGATTGACTAAATATTTCCTTGTTAAGTGACACTGAAATGTCTTTAAATGCTTTAAACACAGACTGGTTTGTTACTGAAATACCCAATATTTCGGTTCAGAATATCAGGTTGTTGCCTGGAAATGATGCAAGGTGGGATGGATGAAAGCAGCAGGCCAGGACATCTGCTTCCAGCACTCCTGGAAAATCTGGGTGTGAACAGCTCAGTGTCTGCAGGAATCCTGGGAGTGGGACATGGTCTTAAAAGCTAAACATACTTCTGCCCAAAAAGAAAGAGGTTAGAAGTAGAGTAAGGTCAAAGCTGTATTTTTAAAGCAATCATCAGCCCCTTAATACTGACCTGAAAAATAATGGAAAAATTGAAGAAAGTATATAAACCTTATAACGTGTTCMTTGATGAAAGGGATCCAAGTGGTTTTGAGAGCATTTTTTGAATGTTGGATAAGAATCTGAAGTAGTTGTTTCTCTTTGAGCTGTGTGGGTTATGCAGCATGGTCATATTAAAGGAGTAGAAAGGGACATTTGGTTTTCTGTGGGATCCAGAAAATTACTGAGAATCTGCTGAGAATCAGTCCCAATTCTCTTGAGGGAATTTTGTCCTTGACCTCCTCTAAAATGTAAAATAATAGATCTTGAGGTTTTTCATGGGCTGCTGTGGGGGTCGTACCTCAGACTTCTGGGGTTGGTCTGCTTGGCCAGAACCTAAGGGTTACTCATTTGCAACTTTTTAATGTATCCAGCTTCAAATAAAATGCAGAAAACCTTTCATTTCTGCTGGGCCWGGCTCAGATAGTTCAGGTTTGCYTTAATTTTCYTTGGAAACTGTTGAYGAGTTACTGTTGATGAGTGTGAATATTTCATACTCRTGATCTTCCTGAATTTTACCTCCTATGCCAGGAAAGGCTAATGAGTTTTGCAGACTTGAGTGCATATTAATTAAGAGGAAAACCAATTGTTTTACTACCTCAAAATATTGCAGAACTGGGGCTAATGGCACTAAACTACAACTCATGCTGAGGGGCATGGGATGGGGGAAACAGTCTGTGGGAATTTTATTGGAAATCAGCAGTTCTCATTCCTGTTGCAATCCATTGTTTTCAGGTGGGTTAAAACTTCTTCTATATTCTAGAATATTAATGAGCAAGGGGTGACTTTCTTTCCACAGACAGCTAATATTCAAAATTTTGGGGCAATACTCTTATTTTAATCTTTTAATTGAAGTGTTTGTTGAGTTATCCCAGCCTTTCCAATATTTGGGGTTTAGCAGAGCTTTTGTTTAGAAACAATCAACAATCTTGTAAGAGAATGAAATCACCTGGGCAACAGGAAGGAACTAAAATCTTCTATTAATAAACACTGAGCTCAGATTCATAGATTGGAGTCTAACCTGACACACAAGTAATGGATACAAACCATACATAATGTATGATTTTACACTCATTAGCTATTACCTCATAAACTTCCAGTCATTTAAATGGGGTTTGTGGCTTCAATTAAATTCTTTGGAAGAGATGCTGAATTTGGTGAGGATTAGAAAGGCAAAACTTGATTGGGAAGAAAAGAATCACATCTGAAACTTGTAAAAACAGAAAAAGAAAAAAGGGGAATTGGCCACAGGAGCTGGGCCTGGTTAGTGTGGAGAAGGGAAGACTGACAGGGGATCCCATCAATCCATGTAAATATCCCCAAGGTGTGTCAGAGGATGGGGCYAGATGAGAATTACTGAATAGTTTAAACTTTCTGATAATCCCTGTGTATTATAGAAATGCTGCTCTTGATAATGCACATATCAAATAATAATCAAACAACTCTGTGTTTTTACTTCATCACTGCAGGATTTTGAGGAGACCAGGAAATTCCTTCCCCTGCCACCTCAGAGCAGGACAAAAATCCCAGGGTTTTCTCATCTTAATCCACTTTGGAAATCAGAGTCAGGATTCCTGCAAAATCCATTGGAGTAGAGCAGTGGTTTTTTGTCCAGTCATTSCTCCCAGGCCTCTTGCCATGCTGTCCCATCTCCAGAGCCTGCGTGGAAAACTAAATGCCTCTCATGTTTCTTAGACAAGATGTTTCCTAGGAATGTATGTGCTGTAAATGATGTGGCAGTTAGACATCTTTAAAACACAGCAAAACACTGAAGTTCTGCTGAATATTTTCATGTCTAACTCAGTGATTTGATCTTCAGAAGTGGTACAGCCAACAAAATCGTTGTGAATGCCGTGACAGCAGCTTTACTAATCTGATTAAAAACCTTTCTGAGGTTCTCTTGCTTTCTTTTTTATATTTGTGTCTTGGGTGAAATTAATTCCATCCCTTTTTTTAGAAGTGTGTTTAATCTCCTGCTTTGTTTAATATCACTGTCCACCAAGTGGGTTTTGTTTTGGTTTTTTTTTTTTTTTTCCTTTTCTGAATTCTTGCTTTGATAATCTCTGACCATTCTGGATCSTCTTCAAAGCAGCCTTTAATTTGGAGCTGTATTTCATGAGTAGTGTCTGTTCCTTGTTTTAGAAGGCACTGAACTCTCCTGCCTCYCTTCCCAAACTGCTCAAACTACCTGTCTTTTTTCTTTTTGCTCACTTTGTTCACTTTTTGCCTTGATGTTGGATCGTTTGAGTCTTTTGTTAGCCACGTTTTGCATGATCTCTGCCGTCGTGTTTGTGAGGCTTGAAATGGCATGAAAGAAGCAGAAAGAAAAGCCTGAAGTGCTTTTCTTAAAGCTGGAGATAAAGAAAAAATGGGTATAATGAGAAAGGGGATGAGTTCTGAGAAAAAAGAAGGAGGTGAGTGCTGAAGTGTGAGTGTAAAGGGGAAAATTTTGATCCTAAGAAAGTTGTGATGGAAACAGTTCTAGTAGTGGGCAGTCATTGCATATACYCGAGAGTGACTGAAATCTGAATTTTGCATCAATTATTGAAGATATTTCGAGGAAGAATTGTGCTGCATGTAGAATTTGTGTATACAGTATCTTTATTTATTTTAATTCAGCATTAGGTAGAATGATAAGAACTATTGCTGAATTGAATTTAAAGATGCATCTTACCATGGATTTATCCGTGCTTGGCTCAGTRCACTGTTTGTTGGGATGCACACTGCTCAGCTGTGAGGGCAGGCTTTTTGCAGCCCAGCGTTGATGGTTGTGCTGTCAGGTGAGTGGAGCAGTGAGCTGCTCTCTCTGGGTCTGCACATGTCAAGTGAGGTGCAGGGAGTGCTATTCCAGCTTTACTCAGAAATCCCATTAGCAGGAATCCCAGCTCAGCAGGCAGACTGGGGGGGTATGAGAAAAGGATAAATGTTGTGTGTGGAATGTGAGGATACTTATATAAATATATAAATACTGCTGGTGCCTGGTCCTGTGCAGCACTTTTTGAATCTAGGCAGAGGAAATGAAATGGTGATTCTTTTAAAATGCAGTTTTTATTTTCTCTTCCTATTTGGATTGGGTGTGGGGAAGTGTGTAGTACAGTTTTTTCACGTTACTGGGAAAATCAGTGTCTTACCGATGCTATTTACTGTAAAAACGAAAAATGGGGAAATGTTACACTGCAGAGGCTTGAGTGTGCTTCATCATAGATTCATGGAATGGGTTGGGTTTGAAGGGACCTTAAAGATCATCCCATTTTACCCCTGCCATGGGCAGGGACACCTTCCACTATCCCAGGTTGCTCCAACCCCATCCAACCTTGCCTTGGACACTTCCAGGGATGGGGCAGCCACAGCTTCTCTGGGCACCCTGTGCCAGGGCCTCCCCACCCTCCCAGGGAAGGATTTCTTCCTAATATCCCATCTAACCCTGCTCTCTGTCAGTGTGAAGCCATTCCCTTGTCCTGGCACTCCAGGCCCTTGGAAATGGTCTCTTGTCCATTTTTCTTGCAGGCTCCTTTCAGGTACTGCAAGGCCACAATTAAGTCACCCCAAATCCTTCTCTTCTCCGTGCTGAACAAYCCCATTTTTCTCAGCCTTTCCTCACAGGTTGCTCTTGACTTGCTTGTGTTCCTGTCCTCTTCTTGTTTGGGAGTGAATTAAGAGGATGGTTAAAAATGGAACCAAGGCCTCGTGTTGCGTTCCAGGCTGTCTTGTGATCATTCCTTCCACAGACAAAAATAAGTTGCTTTGAACCTATTGTTGTACTTAAGGAACTCCAGKTTTAAATCTTGCAGTGTAAATCCAGCTCTTGCAAGTCACAGGCAGGTAATCCAGTAAAACATGGATACAATTCCTGATGTAGGAATTGGGGATGATGTAGGCAGATACCAGCACTTCTTGGGGTGAAATGCTGCATATAAAGAGCAGGATACACAGTGATATAAACCATGACAGCACATGGGAGGTTTGGGAAGGTTTTACACCTTTTCCATATGATTTCRTAAGTTGTTCAATAAATGCTATACTAGGTTCAATAAATTGTTCTCGTCACTTACAAAATAAACTTTGTCTAGCAGTTTTTAGTGCATGACATCCCATTCCTTCCTTTCCTCCTGTCAAAAAGTCTGTCATTAATGAAATTACCATGTTTGAAGTAGTTTGGTGGCTGAGAAGCTGATTCCTGTAATGCTTTTCCTTCTCCCAGTTGCAGTCTCTGCCTTTCATTTTTTATTTTTCAACTGAATGTAGTAACACTTGAAGTGTTCAAAAGATAAATGCTGCCAATTATTCCATATCATAAACTGGAAGATGTAYTGAGGCAAAAGATTGGATGTTTTTATAACTTGGTGTCTATTCTGCAGCAGTCAYACATGAATATAAAATAAAGCTCAGTGCCACGAGCAGTAGGGTGCCTGCTTTCCTGAAATACAGTATAATTCCAACTAACATCCCATCTCCAGCTGAGGGTTGTGCTCCATGATTTGCTTCTCTGCTTTTGGTTTCTTATCTCAGACCCTGTGGGGGATCCTGGAGAAGAGTTATAATCAAATACATACAATATTTAAGGATCCCACTTAAATTGATTTGCAGTATCCCGCTGTAACATAATTGGAATTATGGAACAAATATTGATCCCGGGTAGACAAAGGTGTAGCTGTGTCTAGGATTTGTTCAGGATTTGTAGCAGGTTGGTCTAGGAGAAGATTTCTCTGTATTCTGCTGTTTGATAGCAAAGAAAACTTCAAAGTTAGCTTTGAAGCTTCTGTATTTTTGAGATGAAGGAGACTGAGTTTGGTTTGTCACCTTTCAGGAGTAGTTAAGTGGTTGTTGAGATGTAGGAAAATCCTGTCTGGAGGTTCCTTCAGTCCAAGAGGCCCCGTTGGTCTGACAGAGCATCAGCAGCAGAGCAGTGACACTGGGGTGGGTTGTAAAGCCCTCACACARTCTGAACTCGGGGTTTCCTTTTTTATCCCATTTCCCCTTCAGGCTTAGGCTTGAACTGTGGAGTTCCCATCCCTGGAGGTGTCCAAGGAAGGACTGGATGTGGCACTCAGTGCTCTGGGTGACAAAGTGAGGATTGGTTGGACTCGATGATCGTGGAGGTGTCCAGCCTCAGTGATCCTGGGATTCAGTAGTTCCATGCTGGAAGCATGTCCAGGGCTTTTTGTCTCAGTTGCCCAACCTGGGAGTTACCTTGAGCTCCTGACAGAGGTGGATTTGAAACTCTGCTGGGCTGGAGAGGCCGAGTTGGAAGCAGATTGTTCCTTCCTATCCTTGCTGCCACTSCAGCCTGGGAATCAGGGAATTCCAGAATAGCTGGGGTTGGAGGAGACCTGTGGAGATTACCCAATCCAAACCCCCTGCCAAGGCAGGGCCACCTGGAGCAGGTGACACAGGGACACGTCCAGGTGGGCTTGGAATGGCTCCAGAGAGGGAAAATCCATGCCCTCCCTGGGCAGCCTGCAGGGAATGAGAGCCATCAGTGTGGGATCTCCTTCCCAAGGATGATTCTTTTCTGGCTGTAACTGCACCATCTCCTCCGTGAGGCAGCTTTCCTTTAGGCAGATGAAAGCCCTAAAAACTTGAAGCTCATTCCACAAGCCTTGGAAACAGTCACTTTCCCTTTCAGTGTTCTCCAGCCCTGCTTATTTGATGTAGAAAGTTGTCAACACTCCCCGTTAGCAGTTATTATGCTGAGAATCTGCTTTGTGCCATTCACTCAGCTTCTACCTTTTTACCATGTGAACCCAATTAATTCAACATAATCACAGGTAAAAGAGTGTTACTTACCAAAGGGTTTTGGAGGGAGATTCTCCACAGGGTTTTTGAAGAGAAGAAACCTGTTTGCTTTTTGTCTGTCAGTCGTTTTGTGACGGTGACCTGGAATTGAAAATTAAAGATTCTAGTCAGACCTGTACTTGAGTGCTATGGAATAACAGAAACTTCATTTTGTTACTGTTGCTGACAGAAGGAATGGTAAATACTTGTCTTCAGGCATCTGGCTTTACTTGAAATAAAGCATAATATTTGCATCTACAATAGTACTCTTTGTTTTTCAGCATTTGTTTGGAGATTTTGGACATAAGGTAGAGCTGTATTTCTCACAACATGTTTTTTGAAATTTCTTTTTACATTGTGTTTCTTCAAAAGTAAATTAGGAGGAAAAATACAAGTTTTGGCAACTCTGCTACTTAATTTTGCAGAATCAGTACTTCCAAAGGTGCTAATCCTTGATTTTACTGTGCAGCCAAATTTAGGCTCCTTTGCTGGTTTCATGCTGACTTTGACATTGCTAAAAGTGTGTCAAATATACATTCTTCAGATGTATATATAAAGGTGCATAATTTTCATAAGACTGTTTTAAGATTAATAAAATATTACTGGAATGCTTTTCCTTCTTTGAAGTTTGGTAGTGTTTGAAATCCACAAAAAAGGGAGTCTCTCATATTCCATTTTCGTGGCTTACTTTGGAAAACAATTTTTAGAACAGGGATCTCCTTTGACAGTGTCAAAGGTGGCTGGGCCTGTGAGATGCAAGGTTCTGACATGGAACACATTCACTGTCAGTGTAGATTTGTTAACATTTTGTTCAGTTTATTCTGTATTGACAGAATTTATCCTGGATCAGGTGTCCTGGGTCRGTGCCACTCTACCATGTATGGGCTGTTGTTCCACAGTCAACACATCATGTGCTTGGAATAATTTGCCTGGAATGGGATTAAGTGCTTGAGCTGGGCACTGTTTGTGCACACATGCAAATGTCTCATGTTGACAGTCATGGAACTGGTGACTAAGCCTTTTGTATTTCAGAACTGAAATCAAGGAATGCATAAAGAAGAGTACCTTTTTGCCTGCCTTAGAACCGTAGAATGGTTTGAGTTGGAAGAGACTTTAATGATAATTTGGTTTTAACCCCCTGCCATGGGCAGGGACACCTTCCACTATCCCAGGYKGCTCCAAGCCCCAAACARCCTGGCCTTGGACACTTCCAGGGATGGGGCGGCCACAGCTTCTCTGGGCAACCTGTGCCAGGGCCTCCCCACYCTCMCAGGGAAGRATTTCTTCCCAATATCTCATCTAAATCTACTCTGTGTCAGCTTGAGGCCATTYTCCCTTGTCSTGTCACTCCAGTTGAGGGCACACACACTTTTTGACATTATCTGCTTTCATGCTGAAAACATGATCTAAGACTTAAGTTGTAGGACTCTATTGTAGAAAGAMATACTGTTGGGTATAATACATGTAGGTAGATAAGATTTTTATGCTCTAATTTGAAAAGTATACATAGCTCTCTGCAAAACACCTGCTTGGTCTCTAAATTGCACCCTCATATAGAGATAATTTAACCAAATATACATTAAGTAGAGATGTTCTTTAGAATGTTCATTTTTCTTCAGTTGGTTTGGCTGAGAAGGCATTTAGATTGTTCCCTAGTGAAACAGAGCTTGGGGTGACCTTACAGAACCTCTTGTGAAATGTCCTCTTACCTGTGGCAGAAACTTGTGATCCATGCCTGACACGTGAAACGCGTTGTGAAACACAGAGCGATGATAAAATCTCACTCTGGAGTTCTAATCAACCCTGGCTGCCCTCAGGGAGTAGTGGGGGGAAAGGCASTAAAATATTAGAGTTCATGTTTTTAATGGCCTTGTGCACAGCGTTGTCAATCTTGAGATAATTGCAAAATATAGTTGAGTGTGGAAAAAAAAATGTAGGAATAAGGCTCTGCTGTTGTAATGGCTAAAGCAGATTGTGCTTCAGTTATTTTTCTATGATTTAAAAGTAAAATTCAGGGAAGTATAAATGTTTTCTCTGACAGATTCAAGGATAGCCAGCTCACTTTTTAGAAGTAATCCTGTGGAGCTTTGATACTTCTGTTTCTGTACAAGTTAGGTCCTAAGTGCAACAGAAGACAGCCCAGCCCCAAATCACCTTCCCAGTTTCAGTGAAAGCCTGAAACTCTGTTTGATATTGGTCATATTTGCTTTCCATCATAAGAGACTGGTCAGCAATGACCAGCTACAGTTAATAAYATAGACAGATTTCAATATAGAGAAAACCTTATTACATGTCTTTAAAAAAAAAAAATCTGGCCTCTTAGACTTTTCTCCATTTATATAATATTTAACAAACAGCTGATGGTGGTGTAGATATAAAACACACCTGGAATCAGCAAGAACCAGGTGCCCAACCTGGGCACACTTTGTGCAGGACAAACTTGGAGCAAGTTTAATTGGAGATATGTTAGATACAAAATATGTGAATTTTAAAAAAGAAAGGAGAGAGGGAAATGGCCAGGAGCCCATTAAGTGTCTCAAATGAGAAGACACAAAAATTTGAGTGGGTTGCTTATTCCTGRTGTTCCTTTAAATGAAAGGCAGTAAAAGCAGCAGATTTTGCAAAAGATCATTGACTTTCTGTATGGCTTTATTTCAGACACAGAAATAAAGGGAGGGCTGAGGGGACAAAGTAATGGAAGCAGCTGCTAATAGCATTTTAAATTTCAGACTGATTGTATTGGAAAAACATCTCTGCATTGGTTATTAATGAGCAGTTGAACCAGTTGCATGAACACTTTGCATTTTTTAGGTTTTGTAACATAATTCTTGCTCATGTATCTTGTGAGATAAATCTTAGGCCCTTTATGCCATTATCTGAAATACTGAAGAAATGGGGAAGGGAAAAATAGATTTGAGGAATCCAAACCAACGTTGCAGTTGTCTCGTTTCTCAGCAAAGGATGGGCAAGTGTTGTGGTGTCCAGAATTAAATCTTTTCCTCTGGYTGGTGGCAGTTTAAGGCTTCATTTGTGCAGCAGCTTAGCTGGGTGCTCCTGTAGCAAAGGCTTCTCTTAATATGAAATTATGAAAGCCAGAGACAGAATGGGGGACTCAGCTGCCTTCCTGGCCTGCCAAAAGAGCATTCCTTGCCTCAATGCTGTTTGTATTTCACAAAGTTTCACATTGTGTGAAATTAATGGCGTGTGATGAACTCTGCATTCAGTGAGCAGAGAAAGTTTGTATCTGTGCTGTGCTGGGGGAGTTTATAAACTGTGGCTCCTGAGAACTGTTTTGAAATGTCAGATGTTGGTATTTCGTGGGTTAGATGTGAAGCGAATGCAGAAAACAAGAAGCAAATTAAGAAGAGGAAGAGAAAAAAAAATCATAGTATTTGGTTCTCAAAACCTAGTATTTGCGCTGGAAATAATTCCTAGCTGGTGGCTGAGCCTTTTTTGTTGTTTTTTGTCCTGGTAGGGGAGAAAAGTCACATTGCCTTGAGTGCCCCAGGTGGGGAAGCTGTGAGGAGCCTCCTGAGCTGAACTGTGGTCACACATCCACAGTGGAATTGTGTCTGCACTCCTCGTGTTGTTGCCAGGAGTGAGTGTGCAGAGTGGAGGAGGTTGTGTGGTTTTGTCAGTAATTCAGAAACCACAAGCAAGATTTTTATGGCTTTATAGGCAGAGCTGGTTTTGAAAGGGTTTGATGTTCTCCAAAACATGCAGAGGCTGCTGGGCTCTAGCAGGGATGCAGTAACTGCTGGTGCTTTCTGTGATTCCCTTAAATTTCTGAGGACTGTATCAGCATCCTGCATTTCTAAATTAAAAATTACCATGGAAAAATTATACTTGTAAAGGCCCTCAGCCTGTAAGATTCTCCCATAAAACCTGTGCCTCGAGAATATGCTCCAGTCCAAAGACCAGGGCTTTGTTGTTCTGTGTTTTTGGTGCTAATTGTGAGTCTCTACCAGCAAAAGATGAGAGGAATGAAATGACCTTATGGATGTTAAATACTCATGAAGTAAATTGGATTGATACAGGTTTTATTTTGAAAGAGGAAACGACTCCTGTATTGTTGTGGTTTACAAATATTCAAATGCTTCAACTAATTGTCGGCCTCAATTTTGAATGRGGAAGCAAAATCAAACACATGATGTGCTCAGAGTTTCTCACAGCACTTGCCAGGAGAATCCAAGTTTTGAAAACAGTTGGCCTGCTTTCAGAAAGAGATTTTAATGAGATTAAAAGAGAAAGAATGTGCAAGTTTGATTAGAAAGTTTGGCCGTGCTCTGACAATGGGTCCTGCAAGCCAGCCCAGAAAATGTTGTTGGTTTTAGTGGTAGAATTGATTTGTTCTGAAACATGAAAAGTAGGAACCAGTGGGTAACTTGAATTATTCCAGCAGAGCGTACTGAGTTAGTGTGAGAGAATCCATACTGTTGGACACTGCAGGAGTCTGGAAGGCAGTTTCAATGGCCTTTAGACATTTTTCTCCTTGACTTTTCAGGTTTTCAGCTGGTTATTTGCCAGTARTAATTTAACCAAGGATTTTGTGGGTTGTGCAAAGCAACCTAAGTTCAAAACAGAAAGTAACACAACAATATTTCACTTTCCTTATGTTAGGGCTTTTCCTGCAGCTCAGATGGAGATCAGTGTTGGGAGTATTCTGGAGCTTGGCAAGGCAGAGAGCCTGGTGCATGAGGAAAGATCCATTTGCTTATAGGCAGGAATAGCTAAAATAAATAAATAAAAATAAATGTGCAAATTAAGGGCTAAAATTGCTTCCAAAAGTCTCTTTGATTATCCATATCCACTTGGTGAGCCTCCTGTCAATGTGTTTTATCAGTAAGTAACGGAGCTGGGGTGAGGAAGCCATGGGGGGGTGGGGAGGGTCAGCTTGTGAACACTTTTTTAAATGACCTGGATCTGCAAAGGCTTGAGAATCACTGAGTCAGTATAAAGGCAATAAAACAAGGTCTTTTGGTCCTTATAACAATGATTGAAAGGCTGTTTTCTTTCTCATTTAACATGCAGCAAGGACATATGGGAGAAGGCGAGGTAACAATATTCCTATTTAATTTTCTAATGTTGACAATGTCTCATGGGAGAAATAACATTAAGGTTTTCCTAGAGGGCAAAGTCCAAAATTTAAGATTATAAGGGAGCAGTTTCACATACATTTACATAGTGTGCATGCCATAAATCAACATTTTAAGTGAATTAGGGAGTACCTGAGGCTGAAATGATCACAGTCCTTAGAGTGGCCATCATCTGTATGGTTTGTGACCCTGGGGGGCTGTGTTGCTGTGTTTGTGTGTATGTTATGAATGCCAATGCTGGAGAAGTTTATTTTGGGAATTCTGGGTGCTGATGGAGCATAAATACAGTGAGTGTCTGTCCCAACCTGCTGGGTTCARTGTGTGTGTGGAGTTATCCAGCAGCAGCTGAGGAGCCTGGGAAGGGGGTTTAGGGTTGGGAATTGCTCCCTCTCAACAATACCTGCAGGACTGGGGTCTTAAGGGATGAAACAAATGCCATGTGCACCAGTTCATTAGGGAAAAATAATGTTCAAGTCAATATTACAATATTTTTATCACAATAGGAACCAGGTTTGCCCAGCTGCAGAAAYAGGCCTGATTATATTTGAGTTATTTTAATTAAAGGTGTACAAAAGATTCTTGAAATTTCAAATAATCAACCTGACCGAGCCTTCCATTTTTTATTCATAGAAATKCTATGGACTGTGGATTTTACTACATTTTTTTTTTTCTTCCAGCTTCTTAGCTGTTTGATTTTTTTTCTTGAAATATGTCTGTATCTTGGTCAAATTTTGTTTTCAAGATGTTTTCTTTTGTAAAATCAATTTCTTTCAAGGGAAGGAAGCAAGAGTGGGATAAATTAACCTCACCAATATATTTCTGTGGTGGATTGGGATGAATCCTGAAAAAGCAGACATAGTGTATCACGTCATAGGCAAAAGGAAATGTATCCTAAAACTTGTAGCACACCTCATTACTTACTTTCCCTATATATATTTATTCCTAAAATGCTCCTTAAATGAGTAGAAGTCTCAGTTTGTTGTGTAGCTGCTGAATATTGTAACTCAAGAGGGAACTCATGGAAGAGAACAGCTCCTGTGCTCTATTTATGATATTACACAGTTGCATTTATAATCAAAGAATCTTATTTAAAAAGAATAAATATTATTAAGGAAATCTATGATAAAGAATTATCATAGAAGGATATGCTGGACTGTGAGGGGAAGCTTAAAACATTTTCTYTCAGTGAGGCCATGAACAAAACTCTGTTGTAACATTGCAGTAAACTTGTAGAGGGACACAGTTTTCAGTGTTTGCAGTAAATGACAGTGGGTTTTCCTGTTTTCACCAGGTTATTTCTATATACTAGTGGGGTGGGTTATGATATGTTTTGATATCAGGTAATTTAAAGATGTAATACATTTAACTGGTAGATTTCTTGTTTTCCCATCTGCACCTTGAAATTGTATCTATTCCCTGTAAGAAGCTGTGCACKGGAAAATGGGATGTATGGCTTCATATTATGAAAGTCCCAGAAACAAAATTAGCTTTTCCCTTCTCTTTTTATACTTTTAAAAAGAAACCTAATTGCAAACACGTGATATTATGGAAAACAGTCAGCTCGAGCATCCATTAGAAATCCTGATTTTTTATGGAGAGGAGCCTTTCCTCTGAAAAAATGCATTTGAGCTGCTGGCTGATATTGAAAACGAACAGAGCCCTATGAAACTGAGAACATAACTGCTCATTCAGAGGGCACATCGCTCCCAGTTCTGCTGAGGCAGCAACGGGTGCATTTTTCCCAATTATTCCAACAGTGTGTGCTTTGTTCTGTTAGTATGTTTTTTTTTCCCCTCTTTTTCTTTTTTAACTCCCTCTTCAGGTCAGTCTTCACTGTTCCCGATGGAGGATGGCTTCCTGGATGATGGGCGTGGGGATCAGACTCTGCACAGTGGCTTGGGATCACCTCACTGCTTCTCCCACCAGAACGGGGAGCGCGTGGAACGCTATTCCCGGAAAGTCTTCGTGGGGGGGCTGCCTCCGGATATCGATGAAGGTACGCCCAGAAAACCCCACCCAGGGGAGCTGCTTCTGCCTCGGTGACAAAACTGGGGTGTGAAGCCTTTTGTCTGTTAGCTCAGGAATGGTTGTTTTCCAAAGGCTTTGATATGGAAATGGATCTTCGMGTTCACCGCTTTGGGTCCGTGTCAAACGTGAGATGCTTCAAGTGAGTTTAGGCTGTAGCACTGTTCTGCCATTGAAGAACAAAATCACACTTTGCCACACATTTATCTGACTTCAGCAGTATAAAAAGTACAAAAGTGCAAAAATAAACAAGCAGATATCACTTCTGGAGGCTCACCAATCCATCGCAATCACTTTACAGGCCCCAGAAGGCAGTAGTAGGAAAAGCTGTTCATAGTTTTATAAAGTCTGAGTGGGGTACTAAGTCCTGACTCTATTTGGTTGCTCRTGTGTAGTTGAGGTTGTCTCCAGCAATGATTTTGTCCTGTGGTAGCTTCTGACCTGTGCGTGGTGAGAACCCAGACAGGAATGAATCCGTGCAGGGGCATCCAGGGGGGAACCTGGGTGAGGACGTGGCTTCAATTTCCCAGAGTTGCTTCTGTCAGGGCTCCTGTTGCCCACAAAAGTGTGATTTAGAACTGTCCTGCAGGTTCACTCTGTGTTAGTTTGAGGCCAGGCTCAGAGGGTGGGTGCACATGTGGCACTGGAATGTGATAGGAACAGGCAGGACTATTTTGGGATAGTCCCTTCATTTTTTTCCAGTCTTTCTGCAGTTGTGTATTGGCAAGGCTGATTGATTGCCAGCAAGTCAGCAAATTGTCTCCAAACCCTTTGTGGGAGAGTAGTTGAAGCTGGATCATTGTAACTGTATAGATGCAGTGGCTCAATTTCTGTGMATTAGTGGGTTATGAGCTTTTATTTATCATTATCAGTACAAAGAAAATCTTTGGCCTGTYTTGTTTTATAAGGAGTGTTCTGTCTTGTCATAGAGATTCCCCATGAGCTACTGAGCACTGCTGAGCTGCTCAGCCTTGAGGGTCACAGAAYGTTTGTTTATAGGATGAAGCTGCCTGAAATCAGTGTCTTTCAAATGTCTTAAATTCAATTTATTTTAWTTTAAGTTCATGCCTTTGCCCTTCTCTCCTATTCCAGATGAGATCACTGCAAGTTTTCGGCGCTTTGGACCTTTGATTGTAGACTGGCCACACAAGGCAGAGAGCAAATCTTATTTTCCTCCTAAAGGTAAATACCTAAAAACCARTAAGATGAGCATTTTAGAATCATTTTTCATGGTAAGGCTCCATTTTAGGTAAGATTGTTGTGACAGTGACACAATGTTTAGGGGGGAAAAAAAAGTTGAATCTCTGGCATTGTTCTAAACTGGTGAAGTTTAGAATGTGGCTCTGCAGTTACTATTCACTAGAAGAATTCTTCCTTAACTTCCTGTTTTTACTTTATTCCATTTTCYTTTTTCTCCCCTTGTTGTTCTTCCTGTAATAATAGCTCCTTAAAGGGACTAAATGCCTTCCACAGCAGCTGGGAAGGATTTGTCCCTTCTATGAACAACCAGAGGACTTGTGGGTTGGAAATGTGTGCTGAGAGCACCTCAAAGCTCGTCCCTCCCCGTGTGACAGCGTGGTGCCACACATAATTCTGGTTAAATGATGATCCTCTAGGCAAACAGACAGCAGCAGTGATGTGCCTGTTTTCCCTTTGCCAGGATATGCATTTTTGCTGTTCCAAGATGAAAGCTCTGTGCAGGCACTGATTGATGCGTGCATTGAAGAAGATGGAAAGCTCTATCTGTGTGTTTCCAGCCCCACTATCAAAGACAAACCGGTAGGTGCAATTGTCAGGGCCTGCACAATTCCTGAGTGATAACCACAAATTGGGCTCTTCACGTGCCTTTTTTTCTGTCTTCAGAATGTTAATGTTTAAATTTCTTTAAGGTGTCCAAKTAGGTTCTTGAAGAGAAAAGAACAACTTAACTACTTTTGAACTAGACATAAGAAAGTCTTTTAGTCTAGTTACAATGCCTATTTTTGTTAGAAAAACGATGTATTTCCACACAGGTATTGCTGAAAATATAGAATTCATATTGTCTGAGTGTTGTATGTAGCATGTTTTGACACAGACAAATCCTAAAAAACATACCATGGCATTGATCTGTAAATTATTAATACATAAATGTTTTGGGGGCTGATGCAAGTCTGTAAATAATTGGGGAGGATTCTGCTCTAGTCCTGTACTTCAAATTTTGGCCAGCTGTAGACAAATATAAAGCAGCACAGTAAATAAACAGGCAACTCTGGAGCCTGTGGCACTGAGATAAGGCTGGTCTGGTGCTCACACTTGGCTGGGGCAGCAGGGGCAGTGCAGATCTGTGTGGCCAGGGGGGTTGTGCAGCACAGTTCAGTCACGATTAAGTAAATGTGTAAGGARAGGGTGAGGGTTTTTTTCCCAGAAATTTGGGTAAGAAGGAAGTGATGAAACTGAGCACCATCAAATGGTCTGTCTTAAGAGAGCTTATTACCATTTCATTTTGAGAAATGATTGCTGAACAAGTAGARTTGAGAAAGGACAGCTGTTTTAAGAAGTTTCCTTCTTTATAAGACACTGTTGTAATTGATATTACTGAGACACTTGGAATTGTGAACGGTTAAAAAACCCAGGCTTTTTGTCCGTAGGTTCAGATCCGGCCTTGGAACCTTAGTGATAGTGATTTTGTTATGGATGGTTCCCAGCCTCTTGACCCAAGAAAAACCATTTTTGTTGGTGGTGTTCCTCGGCCCTTACGAGCAGGTACACACCGCGCGTTCCGCAGCGCTGGGCACGGCGGACGCGCGGCCTCGCCCGGGGAGCAGTGGGGGAAGCCTCGCAGCGAGGGAGCGTTGAGCGTGGTGACAGTGGGGGACACGAGACAGCCGCAGAGATTCGGTGCTCGTAGAGCGAGAGCCCGGAGTACAGCGCTGTGTGGTTTTGTTTGTGCTCTAGTGGAGCTGGCGATGATCATGGATCGGCTCTACGGAGGGGTTTGCTACGCCGGCATCGACACCGACCCCGAGCTCAAGTACCCCAAAGGAGCTGGCCGCGTGGCATTTTCCAACCAACAGAGTTACATTGCTGCTATCAGCGCTCGCTTTGTCCAGCTGCAGCACGGAGAGATTGATAAACGGGTAAGGCCYGCGCCCCACCCCGCTCCTGGGCTCCCGCTGGAAACGCCCTTCCGCCTCAGGGCGTGGCCTTGGGAAGGCTGGAAGTGTTACGCCGGATCAATCCCATATTTAGTGCCGCTTAGGTACAGCACGGAATGAAAACGGAGTGGTGGGGAGCTGGTGGTTCTGGGCCGTGGGAGGTAACTGTGAAAGAGGCTTTCTGGAGTTGCTGAGCACAGTGGGAAGTGTGTCAGCTGCCTTGGGCTTTTACAGGAATATTGCACTCAGCACATGCTCCCGCTGCAAGGATTTGTAGGGTTGGTGTGGTGCAGGGAGGGAGGTACCTGCAAGGATGGAGCGGCTCTTACTCCTGCTCTGCATCCTTTGGGAGAACGGGCAGAACCACCCMATGTCCAAGAGCATCCTGGTAATGCCTTGTAAACTTGTTACTGTGCACTGCAGCCTCACAGTCACCCTCCAGAGCTTGTGGAAAGGCTGTGTTTGGTTATTTCATTCCTTTATTCCTTATTAATTTAAATTAGAGGAATATGCCAAATGGATCAGCACTTTGCTTTCTGCCCTCTTCATCTCTCTAAAATGTAACTGCCAGCTACAGTGATCTTCAGACCACAATCTTGAGAAACTCAAATGCTCACATCTCCTAATTCATCCTTTGTCTGGATTTTTCCTACATGACTGTCACTACTGATCTTAATTTTATAGTTAATACAGCGGAAAACCTCCGAACTTGGCTGATTAGCCCATTATCATTTCACTTCTGCTTTGGCCACAAAGCTTGGTTAGAAGAATTGTAACAACAATTTGACCGTGGGCCTGTGAATTGGAATGTCTTTGTTCTAATCTTGGCTCTGAAATAAGTTCTGTACAGCTTTGAACAAATAATTTGGGCCGCCCTTGTGCAACTTGTGCTTGCATAAGGAGACACTTGGGTGAATAGGTCCATTGAAGCTGGTGGGACTACAAATTTAAGTAAGTACTTGTGAACCCTAGCAAAGATTTTGCAATCTATTTCCCCTTCCTTCTCTCCTCCCACTCCTTATTTCCTCATTTTTTGTGTAGTTTTTGTGTGGGGAGATAAATGCTCGCAGAGGATTCATTGTAGGAGAGATGGGGTGCATGAGGGAGGTAAAAATACAGCAGTGGCAACACCRTGTTTTATTAAGGCTCTATTTATTAATAATTCTCTAACACTGTTTTTCTGTAAAAAGAAAAATAAAATTAGTAAAAAAAAAAAGTAGCAAGAAGGGATTTCCTGTAAAATTAGGCAAGGAGGTGCTGCTAAAGGGTGTGCCCTTATCAGAGATAATGCAAAGGAAGGGCTCAGTGGCCGAGGCTGCCACCCTAAGTGGGCCTGATGGAGCTGCTGTAACTGAGGCTTTTTTTCTGGAGCTGGGAAATTCCCTGTGCCCAGGTCAGGGAGCAGTTGCAGCCCGTGTCACACTCGGAATAAACGTGATAAAGACTCCTGAGCTGCACTTGGGCCTCTGCACGTGGCTGAGCAGAGGTAACAGAGCAGAACCACCACGCTGATGCCTCGGTAGAACCTTCATCCTTTTAGCACTTGGAGAGGGCAGCACTCCTCAAAAAAACCCCAACCTCACATGCCCAGCAGATGAGGGGATGGACAGTGGGGTGTTAGGAATATTTGTCTGCTTCTGCTCTTCCACAAAATCGACTGAGTTGCCAGGGAGGGCTTTGGGGAAACACAACTCGAGCACTGGAAGGAAAAAACAGGCCATTAAAGAGGCTGCTGTGCTGACTCTGAGCAGTTTGTATGTTCTGTAAGSAAAACTGACATCAAACTACTGCAGTGCTGTCTGGACTGTGATAAAATTGGGTGGGTTTAAAAATCCAGGAACTTGTGAATGTCCTCATTTGCCCGAGGTGTGTCCGAGGCTGGTGAGGTGCAGAGAGGAGCAGCCCCAGGCCACGTGCAGAGATRACAGTGGAGATACCAGTCACAGCCTGGGTGTTTGAGAATGTTTGTGAAAACATCAAATTAAAGGAGCTTCAGAGGAGGTTCACAAGCCCTTCTAGAACAGGAACTTGTACCTATATTTGTTTCTGCTGTGCTGAATTCCTGCCCCTCACCTGGCCCTTAATGCCAACCGCGTAGGAGGGCATCAGTCCCGCGTTAAGCTTCTCATTTGATCCCAATGAGATCAGGTGGATTTCCTTTTGCTGAGAGGACTAAGCCATGGAAAAAGAATACAGAAATGGACTGTTTATTTAGAGAATAAATGAATTGTCTTAACGTTGGGAATCCAGACATTGAAATTTGCAGGCTATCTGCATATTTAATCTGCAGTTATGGTGTTGTATACAGTTTCCATTCCTGCCTGAAAGGGAAGGAGCTTAATTGGGCATCACCTTACTTAAAAATAACTCCCATAATTATCCAGGGGTTTGGTGTCAGCCTGTGTGGGCCTTTCTGTAAATCAGTGACAGCATGTGTGATACTGATGGTCAGCATTGGTTTCTGGGGGGGGGGGGGGGGGGGTCAAGGGGGGAGCAGAACTGTTGACATGCCTGGAGTTTTGGATGTTCAACAGCCGCGATCAGGCGTAAATGAGGGGGAACCCTTGAGCGTAGCATTCCTACTACCCAACTGCCATGGCCATCCTGCTGGAACRCAGGGAGCGGGTGGTGTGGCATTGTCGTTATCTGTGTGGTCGTTAAGAATTCTAAACTTTGTCCTCCTTTTGCACACGCAGGTGGAAGTTAAGCCATATGTCTTGGACGATCAGCTGTGTGACGAATGTCAGGGCGCCCGCTGCGGCGGGAAGTTCGCCCCGTTTTTCTGTGCTAACGTGACCTGTCTGCAGTATTACTGTGAATATTGCTGGGCTGCTATCCATTCCCGTGCYGGCAGGGAATTCCACAAGCCCCTGGTGAAGGAGGGAGGGGACCGCCCGAGACATATTTCATTCCGCTGGAACTAAAGGATCGCTCATTTGCAGGCCTCCAATTAAGTGCACTCTTCTGTTCTCCCGACTGCCCTCCCCGCCCCGTCCCTCACTCACAGCATGTCCTTTTGTAGTAGTCTGTAATTTAACAATAGTCTAATGAAAGAATGACCTATAATGGGTATTTTATAGAATCTTGTCATTGAAAACTGTATTGGGAACTCCTTTTCGTATCGATAACATGTTGCAAGTGAGTTGCATTCTCTTGTCTTTACTACCGAGAGAACACTTAATTTCCTGCAACGTTTTCTTAGAGGAGAGAAAAATATTAAGAGAAGAGAATTGAAACAATAGAGTATTTTGGTTTTTTAATTAAATTATTGTTAATAAAGAACATAATAATACTTTTATTAAATAACCGTGTAACAATAACACTATCAGTCTGTTCTGACACTTTTCCCCCAGGGAAGCCTGTTTTTGCCTCTCTTTTTTTGTTTGGACTTTGGATTTTTCCAGCAACAGATGAAGTTAGCATTTACCTACCAACAGGAAAGAGCATGTTTAAAGCAACAAAAATGCATGAGCAAAGTTGAAGCAGCACTATAATAATGATTCTTTTTTTTTTTTTTTTTTTAAATCTTTTAAGGGTTTTGAGGCTGAAATTTTAGCTCGGTGTGTATCTGACCGTGCCTCTGGCTACCACCCACATCCAAATTACTAACGAGATAGGCAGAGCTTACTATATTTTCATCAAAATGATTACATTTTAAGAATTCCTGAATGTAAAAGTTGAGTAAAGTTACTACTGAGGGGGGAGTGCACTTTTTTTTCTTTAAGAGAAGTCAATTGTCTGGTTACAGCCCTAGATATCCTACCAAAGCTAGAGTAATGACAACTAGTGAACTGGCATTTCCTCTCCTGAAGGATAAATATATAGATTTTATTTTTGATGGCTATATATAACTCTATATCCTAATATACTAACATTCATCAGGGGCCAGCCTTTGCTCTCCATTTTGACGTGAAAAAGTAGAAAACCTAAAGATACCTCAAGGATATCACTGATTTTTACTGGAGTTTTGATATTCCATTGTGGCACACAAACKCAAATTTGGCTGCTTATTGGTTTCCCATCTTGGCTGTGAAGTCAGTTTTCAATCCCCTCAAATTCAGCTGTAACAGAAGGCATGAACCCAAGGAGTTTCCAAATCCTGGTTTGCACCATTGGCTGCATTTGTGCATGGAACGGTGCAAGCGTGCAGATGCCTTTCTTAACTCTTCCTGTAGAAAGAATCCCAACTAAGGTTCCAGCTCTTCAGAACTAATTGTGGGGAGATAAAGACACGCARGTATTTGAAGTGCCAACATTGCTAATTAACGCTGGCTTTATTGGAACTCAGTCCTACCTTGAGAAGCATCAACCCAGGACACGTGAACTGAATGCTGACGAGTGGGTGCAGAGGGTTCAGTTTGAAACAGATGAATGAAGGAGTAGTTCTGAAAATTATTTTTAGTACTTTTGAACTAAATGCCCTGGCCAACCTCTCCAACAAGGATGTAGCAGTGTGCAAACAAAGTGATCTCGTGGCAATCTCTGCCCGGCCCCAGGGGCCTGGGACCACCTGAGAGTCTCCCAAACCAAAGATTTGCCCTGGCACTGCTTGGAAAACATCTGCTCCCTTCAAAGCCCCTGTTGGCCCCCCTCATCCCCTTCCCCCAGCCCCCAGGATCTTTATGAGAAGCAGTTTTTATGTTCAATACAGGCTTTAATGAACTTATACCTTACCAAGTTCCAAAGGTCAAAATGGAGACATTTGCTGTCTATTAGTCAAGTATAGCAAGGGAGCTGCTTTTACTGAAATCCCTGAAAATATTGACAACAGTAATGCAAATGCAGAGTGCTCTTGTGTAGATTGTCAGGGACTTTTTTTTCTCTGAAGTACATAATTATAGTTGGAATGTTCCTTTAATTTTTTTAATGCTTGTAGGTGGCTTGGGGTGTGCTATTGTGCCGATCCTACCCAGCAAACAGGTGAGGTGGGTTTCCATTACAAGAAAATAACACTGTTTGAGAACTAGCTTTGAATAATAATTTTTTCCCTTTGTACATGACCTGCTGAATTTCGGTACAGTGTTTTTGTAGCTAACTTATTTTGTCATGCACATAATGTATATTTGTTATGCACTACTTTTGTATATCTTGTTTTTCCAACAGTGAGCATTTTTAGGCACACTTTTCACTGACGGGATATCTCTTTATGCAATACCTCAATTTTTCATATTGCAAAGAGTAGCTTTTTGTACTTTTATTACTGAGAGATCTTCATATACTTCATTTTTTAATATAAATAATTTTAATAAATTTTATTTTCTTATATTCTGCTTTTTATACATTTCAGTGCTCTGCATACATTTTGAATTATGGATGTTGTGCACTGGCAATGCTATTTTAGAATCTGCAGAGAAAAGAAAGCATGTTGCTTAAACATCTTAGCCCAGCACCAGGTATTTGGTGTACATATAATTTAAGAAATAGTATATGTAAAGTTGAGAATTAAAGAAGAAAAAAGCATGAAAGTGACAAATGACACTTGTCTTTAGACCCATGAAATTTAAATGCATAAATATAGTGTAGAAATTTAAAAGTCAAGAACCATCAAAATTGTCTACCGCTTCTTACTGAGTTTTTAAAAATTATACACAAATGCAGACGTTTTTGGTGAATGTTTAGCCATTTTTATTATTAATAAAGAATCGATGTTAGGTGTTTGATGCAGAAACGTGTCTGCTCTTTTAAATTATATTTAAAGAATAAAAGAGAGCCTGCTAGGTGGCAGGCGCGTAATGTTAGTATGCATGACTAATGTAAGAAATTGTTATTCTACTAATATTCACTTGTGATTGTGTGACAAGCGTGTTTACAGATCCTTTGGTTACACTTCGATTTACAGGGCATAAACAATTCTCTCCATTACTCTGTGCTTCGGCAGTGGCGACAGCTCCTCCCGCTTGCGCGGGGCTGCGGTCGCGGGGTCACCGYGCAGCCCCGGCCCGAGGGAGCTGTCACGAGGTGTCCTTAGGTGTCATTAGGTGCCAGGGTTGGGGCGGCGTTCGGGAGCGGCTCCCAGGGCAGTCACGGAGTAATTCCATGGTTATTTTTGCAATGTACAATAAAGTGTTTCTGATTATTTTATATGTAAAGGAACCCCACTGGCCCGTGCTTTTTGGTATAGTCTCTACTTCTCCATACACAGACCTCTGCAGAATGCAAATTTCAACCTTGCAGTGACTGAATTTAGCGTTTTATAAGGATGCTGTTGGAAAGACTTGATAATTCACCCCTTGTGTTTTTGAAGAGTTAAAACCTTCTGTTCAAAGGTGATTTAAAACTTGAATGTGATGAATTGTGGCAAGTTAACTTCAAGTTATGTGCAATACCTATTTCAGACTTCTGGAAGATCTTTGCAGTGTAATTCTTTGTTTTTAATTGCAGACATTTAAAAATGTCATTTTCTACTGTTCTAGTAAATCCTCTTTCTTGCTGGTGTTTCTAAAGAAAAGAATCAGAAATCAATCTTTCTACTAATGTAAATTTGAGATTATTTTTAAAAAAAAATGGAATAAAAGGTTTTGGTCATTTGCTTTATTTTATTATCTTATTTTAAAGCTACTGTGATAGCATTGTAAGAATTGGGACAATATTGTATTCAACTGTTTTATTTTTTATATTTTTAAATTTTAAAGTATAATTAGTTTTTATAATTTTCATCAGATTTTTTTGTTATATTTTTTGGAAGTGAAACTTTTAGCAAGTGGGTGTCTAGTTTTTACTAATCCCTAATATGTTTTTCCCCCAATGTATTGCTCATATTATCAGAAGGAAAAGTTATTTAAGTATGTCAGTTAATTGTACTACTTGGCTGAATTTCCATATAGTTTTTACTGTGTATGGGGAGGTTGTAGTATTTATTATAGCATTTTAAATAAGGGTAATTCATTTTTTATTAAAGTCATTTTCACGTTTAAGTTCATATTTTTGTATGTTCTACTCTAAGTTATATAACACAAGTTACTTTTTTTAAAGAGTTCATTTGTTGAAGTGCTAGTGAAAATTAATGTTATTAAATAGTTTGCAAATGACTATTTATACCAGTATGCATATAATTTTTAAATATTTGTAATGTGAGATGTTGAATGAATAAAACTTTTAACTCAATGTTTCTTCTTAACCTTTTTATTTTGAGCTTCCTCTAGGAACTTGTTCCTTTGAGGCCGAAGCTCGTGGGGCTTGGSAAGGGGATTTTGTTGGGCTGTGTGGGGTGAAAAGGGCTTTAGGGGAAGTTCTGCTGCCCTGTTCCGGTCACAAATGCAGCAAAGTTTCCTTGGAAAGGTGAAGATCCAGCAGGTGAGGAGAGAAGCACYGAGGCACAGGTAACCCCAGGATGGYTGGGGCTGGAAGGGACCCTAAAAATCATCCTGTTCCAGGCCCTGCCATGGGYAGGGACACTTTCCACTATCCCAGCTTGCTCCAAGCCCTGTCCAACCTGGCCTTGGAYACTCCCAGGGATGGGGCAGCCACAGCTTCTCTGGGCAACGTGTGCCAGGGCCTCCCCACCCTCACAGGGAAGGATTTCTTCCCAATATCCAAGCTAAATCTACTCCCTGTCAGYGTGAAGCCATTCCCCCTTGTCCTGTCACTCCAGGCTCTTGTAAATCGTCTCTCTCCATCTTTCCTTCTGGTACTGGAAGGCCCCAATTAGGTCACCCCRAATCCTTCTCTTTTCCAGGCTGAACAATCCCAGCTCTTTTAGCCTGTCACAAACCACAGCTGGGACRGAGAGAGAACCAGAGTGGGGCCAGGGCAGAGCCCAGCAAGGCATGGACAGACAAAGATTCTTTTTAAATTGTCTCAGGTTGTGGTCTGACAGTAACACAAGGAAGACATCTGGCATTTTAAAGAACTCGCTTTAAAGAATCCCAGAGTTCTGCCGCTAATCTCGTGTGCCATCACTGAAGGAATTGTGGTGTAAATGTTCARTAATGGTGACTCTCATTCCTTTGTGCGGGTGCTTCAGGACATGCAGATCCTGGAGCTCTGATGGGATTAGTTCTGCCAGAGGCTGATCATTTAACTTGCCGTTGCCTCCCCCTGGTGCAGTGTAGCAGCTCATGCCTTTGGAAAGCAGCTTTTAACAGGAATAGGAAGTTTTGCTGGTGACTCCGTGCAGGTATTTCCAATTTCCTTAACATGAGTGTTTAAACGGGAAGCTGGGATGCTTTGGATCAGAAGTAGAGTTGCTGGAGGTGCACTGCMTGCCCAGTGAGTCAGGAATTCCTCGGTGCTCAGTTTTTATTTCCAAGCAGCACCAGGCACTATTGACCAGTCCTAGCGTGTGACTTGGCTGGGAAACTTGATCCCTCTTTTCTYTGCGTTGGGATTGTTGGGAAACAGTCGCCGTTCAGCCTCTCTGAGGGGTAACGTGTTCTTGACATTGTTTTCAAGTGCAAAKGGTCTTTAAGGCAACACGTGCTTGCTTATCTCTTCATGCTTTTCCACAAGTGTGACAGGCTTGAAATCTGGTCCTGGAACATGGAGGGGTTAAGGCTTTGGGTGCCCTGGTGGCGGAATCAGCAATGTCCTTCACTAACAAGGCACCTCCTGACTGATTCCAATTMAAAGTGCTGCAAACTTAAGAGAATTTATCAGGATCCAACATCTGATTTACATTTGGGGATTACGGTGTGTATTCATTCTAAAATTCTCCTATTCTGAAGGTTGCAAAACACTTAGCAAACGTTTAATAAATGAAGTTTTCTTACGTACGCAGAGTCTAAAACATTTAAATCAATAAGGGGAAAGGTCTGGAGCATTCAAAGCTCCAAGTAATCACTGCTGGGATGATGGCCTTGGCTCATTCTGAATTGCTGGTACCTTTCTAGGACAGATGAAATTACAAATCCCTTTGGGGTTGCACTTTGMACTGAAGCTGTAAATAAATGCTACAGGCAGACTCCAGAAGATGGAGGTGGGCCCTGCTGGGTGGAATTCCAGAATTTCCACCGTGTGTGAATCCCAGCTCTTTCCTTTCCGCGCAGTCACTGGGAGCTCCCTCGGGTGCCCCTCGCCCTAAACGAGCTGCCACATTCCAGAGCGCTGAAGGAGCTGGATTTGGGGGAGGTGGATATATCCCATCTCCCCCTGATTTAGAGGCTGAGGTGGATCTCCGAGACAGGCTCTGAGCTGTCAGGTCGGTGTGGGACAGTTCTGCTCAGCCCCGACTCTCCAGCTGCTGATCCCAAAATGCACAGTGCGGCCTCCAGGAAATCTGGGACGAGCCACAGCCTCAGAAAGGGCAGATGAGGAAAAGCACTGACATCCCTTCCTCTGTGTGAAATAAGCTGATTCAGTTTGTCAGAATGAAAAACAGCCTGTGGGATAAGAATATCCTCGCAGCTGTCTGTGCACTCGGAGAGACTGAAGGGGGTGAATCAGTGCTCTGAATACATCACTGAAAGTCTTCCTGAATCCCATGCTCTGATTGATGCCATCAGATATCACCTGTTCTCATGGCACAGGAACTGTAATTTCCTGACTTCTTGTAGGGCTTGTCAGAGAGGCAATTTGATACTAAATGTTGATTTATTTGAATGCATCCATCACTACGGGAAGCTCCCTCAGTCACTTTGTTTATGGAGCGTGGGAGACTGTGTTTTGTTAAGGTTCCTCCACAAAATTTGCTGGTCCGAAGTTTTCAGTCCTCCTGGTGTGTATGAAATATAGAGATATATTAAGTCTGCGCTTGATTGCAGTTTTCTTCCTGAAATTTAATTTTGGTGAGTCATGAAAGCTGGGATTAAATCTGCTGAACACAGCACAGGTCGAGGATAACTGTGAGGACACATTTCTGGGTTTGCATTATTCTTAATGTTTAAAAGGGATGTGGTTTTATCGCTCTCAGCCACGAGGTATTTTTTTATCCTCAAACTATAACAGGTTGAGTTGCTTTGCTTGTCATGGGAGTGAGGAACATTGGGTTTAAAAGGCAGGGTGGTGGGGTAGGTGCAGTGGACACACGCAGTGTGCCTCAGTAACTTGGCCCAGACCTGAAAGCTGTGGAAGGAGAGCAATGCATTAAAAAGAAAAGTCTCTGCCAGCCTTCTCCAACCYAAGGCTTGAAAAAATGTTTGCTCAGTGTAAATCACCATCTGACATCGCTGCTGACTCATGGACCACGATCACTTTGCTCAGGGATTGCTTAGGCCTCGCTGTGCATTAAGTTGTCAATTTGGCCAAGTGTCACTTTGCAAGACTTTGCTTGTGGCTTTAAGCTCGTKCCCCGCGCTGGGTTGGGTTGGGAGCACGTTCATGCCGAGTGTTTCCGAGTTTAAATGTGATTCCTTAGGTTTTTGAGGCATTCTCCCGGTAAGCAGCAGGCAGTAGCCCCCAGCTCTGCTGCAGTGGGCCAGCTGTGCACAGACAGATGTTGCTCTGTACACACTGGCAGAATCAACCCAGCCCTGCAGGCAGGGGCAAGGGAATTTGCTCAAGCGTTGCTTTTACAGGAGGTGTCTGTGGAGGAATGGGAGGGCAGAACAAAGCAGTGACTGCTTCAATTTTCTCTGTGGAGCGAGCGATCCCTGGAGACAGAGCCCTGCTCTGCTCCTTTTSTGGCAGCATCCTGGGGTCTCTGGGGGAGGGAGGGAATGCTCAGTGTCTGGAGCAATCCTTGAAGGCTCCAGTGCCATTATAGGGTGGCCTTATTGCTGAGAATCCCAGAATCGTTTAGGATGGAAAAAACCTCTGAGATGGAGTTCAACCTGTGCCCGAACCCCACCCACCTTGTCACCAGGCCAGAGCACTGAGTGCCATGTCCAGGCATTCCTTGGACACATCCAGGGATGGSGACTCCTGCAACCAGGGRTGTTGGTGGTCACACKTTGGCCTGGGATCCTSTTAKATTTCAGAGGAGAGTAAGAAAMCGTGAGCTTTCTGTGCCTGGACAGATGGGATCTCTACGTTAATGCTGAATCTGGGGATGACTTAGTGATTTTTGCTTTTTACATCCTGCATGAGCCAGGATTCTTTCAGCATCTGGAGGGTTATGGTGGGTAGGGCTGAGCTTCCTCAGCTGTGTGTTCACATGGGGTCTAACTGCACATTCCCCACAATAGCACGAGTGACTTTTAATATTTAATATTGTCATCTCTGCAGCCTAAAATTTGGTAAAGCTTTCCTGTCTTTGCTTTGGAACCAAAGGATGTCATCACTAAATACCAATAACTTGCACATTTGTTATTTCATTTTTCATTTGGGAAAATGAAATCAGAGCAAGTGAAGTCCTCACCTGCCCTTGGCTTTATCCACCTGACTGCCAGCCTTTCCTGGAAATCAGGCTGTTTAATTCTGGTGTAATCTTTTGTCTCTTTGAGTTTTCCCCACAGTTTTATTTCCAATTGGCAATCTGTTGAAATGCTGTAACACAAAGTTCTGCTAAGCCAAGGGTTTTGATCTCCTTGACTTGGGTTTTGTTATAAAGCCTATGGATCTTCGTGGTGATTTGGAAATCTCTCCAGGGGAGGCTCAGGCTTTTATGYAAAAAACTTAGTTTACAGTCTGCTAAATATTTTTATGCACAGCATGAAGAGATGGGAGAACAGACCTCTCCTTACGAGTGGTGTGGAGGAAGTGATTCCCACGTGTGGGGTTTGTAAAGCAGYGGGAGATGAGCAGGTTCACTGCTGTGAAATGCAGGTGCTGTTCCAGTGGCACTTGGCCATTTTCTCTCTCTGCTGCCCCATTATTGCTCACACAATTAACTGAGAGCCAGGCTAAAGGATGAAATGTTACAAGTAAGAAGAAGCTGAAGGCAAATTCAAGAAGTGGTGACTTTTGTTTTTATAATGATTCCTGGTTACACTAATAAATGGTCCCCAGTGTCTTTTGTACAGTAACCACATTCTAATGAAATCCCGCACTCCAGTGACTCTTATTAARTATTCTGTGAAAATGAAGGTGATAGAATAATTGTTTGTGCTGCTGCTGAGGGTATAATTAACAAGGTTTGAGTGTAGCTGTTGTCAGAACGAGCACACTTTTCCCTGTTCACAGTGTTAGAGTCCTATTTCAGAYGTATTCACCCTTTGCAGTTGATCAAGATAATGGAACAGTTCATGAGCAATGGCCTTGCCTGAGTTATGTTGAATTTTAGGGTAAATTTAGGTGAGATGCATGGAAGGAATTGTTTCCTGTGAAGGTGGTGAGGCCCTGGCACAGGCTGCCCAGAGAAGCTGTGGCTGCCCCATCCCTGGAAGTGTCCAAGGCCAGGTTGGAGCAACCTGGGCTAGGGGAAGGTGTCCCTGCCTGTGGCAGGGCATGGAATGAGATGATATTTAATGTCCCACCCAACCCATTCTGTGATTCCAGGAGATCTCTTGAGTCATGTGAGTACTTTGTTTAACTYCATTGCAAAGAATGCTCGGAGAAAAACAAATCTCCACCAGCAGCAGAAGGGTGGATTTTTTAGGGAATCACTGTGCGTGCAGCAATGTCCCAATGGCTCCTTCCTTCCTTCTCCTTGGCATCAGCTGTAGGCACCAAAAACTGCCTCGTTTTAAAAGCATTGCCAGGGCTCCCAGATGATGACACATCCTTGGCCAAAGTAAAACTGAAACAATGGAATCCAGGAACCGACGTGAGTTGTGAGCTGGAGGAGCTGCCACTGGAACACAAAACAAAGGCGCGATGAGGTGCAGGCTGAGGGCTGGAATCTGGGCTATTTTTAACCAGACAGTCGCAGCTGCGGTGAAAAGCTGAGATGTTTGCTCAGAGTGATGAATACAGAGATAGTGGCCAGCTGGTAGTCAGCTCACACGTGTGGAAAGGTGGATGCAGAGCGGCGTGCAGCTAAAATAGCTGAACTTGACAGATCTGCAGATACGTTTTAGSTGGCATTGATTTTTCTGAGTAGCAACAGATCCCGAAAGGGATCTGAGCTGAATTTGCATTTGAGATCAAAGTCCTGGCAACGTGCTGTTGGGAAAAGCGGACAAAACGTGCCCCACGAGGTCTGTGTGTTTGCATTAGCGGGGTGGAAGCATTTCCATGAGTACAGGTGCCGAGAAACCACTGCCTTGGCAGCCGCGGTGCCCCGAGGAGGCCGGAGGAAGGAAGCAGCTGCCAGCTGGCACGGGCAGCCCCTGCCCTGGCAGATACAGCAGCGAGTGTTCCTGCACAATGCGCAGACAGTCATGGAATGAACACGGGGCTCTGTAGGTTCGTGTGGGAGGATTCAGTGGGGGGGTTGTGCTGTGGGCTGCACTGCAGCTAAAGGAGGGATTTCTTTACCAGGGCTTTGTGATGGATGGGCCTGGGGAGGTTTGTACGCCAGGACCAGTTTTTAAYGAAGCTTTTGGGTTTAATGTCTCACATTGAACTGACTGGCTGCTGCCTCATGGGGACAGTTGGTTAGTGCAGGTCTTGGCAGAGGAGGAGGGAGTTGAGAATTGTAGAATCACAGAATATCCTGAGTTGGAAGGGACCCACAGGGATCATCGAGTCCAAGTCCTCACCCTGCACGGCCCCAAAATCCCACCCTGTGCCTGACAGCGTTGTCCAAATGCTCCTGGACCTCTGGCAGCCTTGGGGCCGTGCCCATTCCCAGTGCCCGACCACCCTCTGGGGAAGAACCTTTCCCTAATATAGCAGCTCACAGTTGATATTTGAGGTCACAGTTGATCTCAAGGCTCCTGACTCAGTCATTGTGTCATATCTACAACCTCCTTTTTAGTCCGTACCCTTTGGAGCCTGCAGGAGATGCCCTTTTATAACCGGGAAATAACAAATTACTCCGGCAAACGGTCAGGCCGTGCCTCTGCGAGTTGTTTATCCTCTCTTCCAGCTGCATACACGACGTGCCTTTTCCCGGCAGTGTGCACAATCGCTGGGAATCCAGGGATCCTCGGCAGGGCGGGATCGTTCCCGGCCCGGAGCGGCGGCACCGGGACGCGCCGGGTTCCGTGGGAGCGGCCGCCACCTGGCGGGGCCTGCCCGCGCTGCACCGGCCGGGAYACGGGCTCCGGGATCCGGGAATCGCTGAGGGGAGAAAAGAGCTGCGGGATCATCGAGTCCAGCCTGTGCCCGATCCCCRCCCTGTCCCCAGCCCASAGCACTGAGTGCCACGTCCAGGCTTTCCTCGGACACCTCCAGGGATGGGCACTCCAAACCTCCCTGGGCAGTTCCAATGCCTGACCACCCACTCCACTGAGAAATTCTTCCTGGTGTCCACCCTGGCCCTCCCCTGGCACAGCCTGAGGCTGTTCTCTGTCCTCCTGTCCCTGTTCCCTGGAGCAGAGCCCGACCCCCCCCCGGCTGCCCTCTCCTGTCAGGAGTTGTGCAGAGCCAGAAGGTCCCCCCTGAGCCTCCTTTTCTCCAGGCTGAGCCCCTTTCCCAGCTCCCTCAGCCGCTCTTGGTGCTCCAGACCCTTTCCCAGCTCCGTTYCCCTCCCTGGACACAGACAGGGACGCTCAGCCTCTTCAAAGTCTAGGGAATGACCCCGATTTGCTTCGTGGTCTCTTTGGATCCATTCCCAAGGGCAACGCATGGTCAACACCATTCATTCTGCTGGTGCTGCTAAAACAGTTAGGAAAAAAAAGGTATTTTCATAGAATTTATTCTTTCTGATTTGCAATCTTGCACCAAGGGTGCCAAAACTCTGGGAAATAATACAGAGCAGTATTTTAGTGACAAAGACGTTAGTGGGACTTGATGTAAATTCTTCCCTGTGAGGGTGGGGAGGCCCTGGCACAGGTTGCCCAGAGGAGCTATGGCTGCCCCATCCCTGGAAGGGTCCAAGGCCAGGTTGGACAGGGCTTGGAGCAGCCTGGGATAGTGGAAGGTGTCCCTGCCCATGGCAGGGGGGTGGATCTGGATGATCTTTAAGGTCCCTTCCAACCCAACCCATTCTATGATTCTATGACTTGTGCTCTTCAGTGGTTTGAGAACTCCATTTGTCAGTGTCCATATCYGAAAAACCCACGGCTGCAGTGGGACACATCTCTGCTGAGCCCCTGCATGGGCTGGACTGACCACGCCGGGCATCCTTTGAGTGTCACATATCTGCTGCTGCCTGAAGGACAAAACGACAACAGGTATTTAATATTTCATTACTGTTCAGCAAGTGACTGGAGCTGGTGGAGTGGAATTCATTGTATAGGTGCASGCACTGCAGCAGCACCTGCACCAAAGAGGTGCCGCTGGTTCCTCTGCTGTAGAGACAAACATCAACCACCCTTCAGCCCCTTTCCACTGGTACAAATAGATCAATAACGTGCATGAAATGTATCAATACATGGCTTTGGGCAGTAGCGCAGTGTGCTAAATTCTAGTGCTGGCACAGAGGCAGGGGGACATCCAGCCCCTCAGCCCCGGCTCCCCTCACCGACCTCTGCCTCCCTTGGCTGCCCCCTCATCTCGCGGCTGCAATCACGGACACAGGGCTGCCCTCACCAACCCGGACTCCCCTCACTGAGCCTCAGSCCCCGGTTTCCCTCACTGACCCCTGATTCTCCTCACCGACCCTCGGCTCCCTTCTCCGCTCCTCATCCCCGGCTCTCCTCACCGACTCCCGGATCCCCTCCCAGACCCCCCAGCCCCGGCTCCTCTCAGCCCCGGTTCCCCTCGTCGCCCCTCAGCCCGGCTTCTCTCTGTCCCCAGTTCCCCTCACGGACCCTCGGCTGCCCTCACGGCCCCCCAGCCCCGGTTCCCCTCACTCCCCCGTCCCCCGCCGATGGAGCGCGGCCGCCGCGCCCGCCCGCCCGTGCCGCTCGTGTACGTGAACAGCTTCGGCTCGCACCGCTGCGGCCCCGTCATCCACCTGGGCCGGGGCTGCGGGCAGAGCTCCGGGCAGAGCCCCCCGGGCCGGGTCGGGGGCCCGAGGGTCCCTCCGGAGCCGCGGGACGGGCCCAGCCCCGGGCCGGGCCCCGGGAGGCGGGCGAGGAGCGGCGGCGAGGGGAGACAGAGACCCGGCAGCCGCACCCCCGGTACGTGAGACCCCGGGAGAACCTCCTTGTGCAGGGCCCGCTGTGGGCTGGAGGTGGCTTAAGTACTGTCTTAATTGCCTGTACCAGGAATAGTGTGGCCGGCAGGACCGGGGGAGTGACTCTTCCCCTGTTCTCGGCGCTGGTGAAGTCACACCTCGAGTGCTGTGTCCAGTTCTGGGAAAAAGAGGGAATTAAAAGCTCCTTTGTATTGCCCAGCAGCCTGTTGTCTTAATTTGTGGGTGCTGGGCAGTTTTGAAACCAGTTTTGTGGCGTTTGAGAGACACCCACTTGCCCGGGGGTTATAACGGAGCGAAGATGAAGGGGACAATCTGCAGGATGTAAGGATAACCTGTAACGTGCTGGGACCAGCAATAAGGATCCCTCTGGAAGATCATGGAATCATGGAATGGTTTGGGTTGGGAGGGACCTTAAAGCTCATCCAGCCCTACCCCTTGCCATGGGCAGGGACACCTTCCAGTAGACCAGGTTGCTCCAAAACCCATCCAACCTGGCCTTGGACACTTCCAGGGATGGGGCAGCCACAATTTTTCTGGGCAACCTGTGCCAGTGATCAACAGCTTCCTTAGGAATATGTTGTAAGTACTCAAAAAATGCTTTCTAAATTGTCCTTCTAGGTGACATTCGAGAGGCTAAGGCTGATGTCTTTGACTTTCCCATCCCTTCAAGAAACGTTGATAAAGTCATTAAACGAAAGAAGAAAAAGGTATAAAGTGTGGGAGCTCAATTAGCTGCCTTGGCATTTGAGAAAGCTGCTTGTTCTGTGTGTGTGAGAGCATGAAGGAGATTAAAAGATGGAATTGGTAGCCTGTTACTGAAAACCTTACTTACAGAAAAGAAAAAATGGTATTATCTTCCCTCTCTGGAGGCTTTAAAATTCTGGCTCTTATTCAATAAAGCACTTAAGTGTGTGCTTACCTTGAAAAATGAGAGTATGCTGTTGACTTAAAGCCTGTACTGAAATGCTTTGCTGGATTGGGGCCAGGGTGCTGCACACCTTGGGGGTGAAACCCAGCAGGAAAAAGCTCTGTAGCTCCTCTTCCTCTCATGTTTTAAACAAAGAAATCCCACTGGGTTACAAATAAGTGAAGGCAGGAATATCAGAGCTATTAACACCACCCTTGTAGCCATGCAGAATTACTTTCTGCTTCACAAGTGTATTTCTGTTCCTGTTCAGTAGTTCGACAAATGCTTGAAATTTTAAGAGGGACATTTATTAAAGAGTAACTCGTTATGAGATTTTGTAATGTGTGAAGTACAAGTAATCAGCTAGACTAGAATAGAGTCATGTCAGAGATACTTGATTTAAAAACAGCAAAATGCTACCAACTGCAGAGGAACAGCTAATAACAGCCTGGAATATTGCTCTCCTGGTGCACTGAMCAGTCCTCAAAAACAATGAGGAATATATATTATGTTTTAGCAATAAATGTCCATGAGAAGGGAATTATCTTTAGATTTAAACAAGTTTCACAGATGAGGTCCAGCAAAAGTCCAAACACCAGCRTGTCAACAGCCATTTCTGTTTGTTAGGCCACCTCTGTCTGAATGCCTTTGTACACAATTCCAATTTAATCTTTTCAGTGCACAAGTTTGAAATGTGCTCGCTACAGACAGAGCCTTATGCCTCTAAAACAGAGGTTATCAACATCTATAAAACAGATTAACATGGATATGATATGAAATAGGCAACACTGTTGCTATTCTGGAATCTGAGTTTGGGGCCTGAGTTACACTGCTGCTGAGGGATCACATGGGAAAGTTTTTGCTCCTGGAAAAATAAACAATCTTATTCCCCCCCCCCCCCCCCCCCCCCCATTTTGGATGACTTTGAAGAGAGCTTATTGGCTCTACACACGTTTTTTATAAGCTTTTCTTATCTAGAAGGGCACTCCACAAGTCCTGGATAAACACAAGAGTTCTAGGCAAGAAAGGAGGAGGAGATCTCATGTGAAAAATTGTAGAGGAATTYATGGTTTTGACTTTTAAATAGAGATGATTCTCCCAGTATATCCCACATTTTTATCCCTTCTTTTCCTCCTTTCCAGTCCTCAACAAAAACCCCAGCTGGACTTCATAGTCATCGTGGAGAATTCAAAGTTCTGCCCTATAGATGTTTTAATGCAAACTTTTTAAATGCTTCACATTCTATCTTTCAGTCCAAAATCTGGGATAAGGTCTGGAAAGTGATTTCAAAAATGCTTGAAGAAAATGAAAGGTTCAGAAGTCGCCTGTTGACCTGCACTCAGTTTGATGSAGAAGGTAGGAAATGAACTGAAAATGTTTTATTTTACTAGAGAYGACAAATTATTAATACAAGTGAAGATCCCAAGGTTTAAGGTCCATTCAGCTGTTTGTTTGGGGTAGTAGGTTTTACARCTCCCAAATGGAATTCATTCCATACTTCAGACACTTCCAGCCTTATTTGAAAAACCCCTTTTGTTTCATTGAGGGTCTTGCATGTATTAATTTGRAGGAAGGATGGTGGAAGCATTTGCTGCAGCCTGACATTAAAGACATGCACATAAAACATCTGCAAGTTTTTCTGAACATGTGAAATATGTAATTAAACTTATTCACAGATGCATCCMAGGCAGTACTTGTATGAATAATAATTTATTTTTTCACATAGGAAAATCGTGGTTGATTTCATACAGACAATAAATAAATTAGATGCTCCCCAAAGGTTGCTGTAACACAATTTCACAAAACCATCGAACATGTTCTCACACTGTGCCCTGAATGCAGCTCTTTCATTACTGGAAAATGACTTGGGAATTAAAACTGGTGCTCTGCATTGAGCCAATTTCAATTAGAGACATTGTAGTTGCTGCACAATTTAAGATAATACAGTGTGTGCTTACAAATGGAATTGGAATTTCTGGCCTCTCAGTTGGATGATTTATTAGGAAAAAGARTATACTAATCCATGAAGAGCTGCTAGGCAAGTTAAAAAATTACAACACTTCTGCTTCCCTTGCACTGGTGCTGATGGAAGTTTTCCACATGGAGGCACATTAGGGTACATCCCAAAATGTAGATTCATTCCTGCCAGTGTCTTATTTTGTAAAATGTGGGATTAGATTTCCACCTATGTGACAAGAAAATACTCCCTCAAAAATCTTCTTCATGAGAACAAAAGAAGTGCAMTTCTGGTTCAGAACAGAGATCTCCACCCCAGTGAATGTCCCCTGCAACCTCCAGTGGATGTTATTGGAGTAGGAGAAGAAATTCCACAATGTGCTTCAACAAAGTACTCTGCAATTATTGTGCAAGTACTCTGCCTTATGTGGAAAACCACTTCTCCTGTTGGCTTTAAACCCAATTCTTGATTAATTCTGGAATTATGACATGCTGGCTATTCATTATGTGCTATTCATATTCTTTGTATCCGTTGAGATTCCATTGGCCTCTGTCATAATTCTATGCTAAGAAGTTCCAGTCTCCTAAATCTCTCCTCACATGGAAACTGTTCATGTTCCAGTGCATTGTTTGTGCACAGCTGTCAATGCATGTGTTGGACACACATCTATGTGTGAGACACTCACAGCCATGGATATGTAGGTAGTGAATTAAAAAAAAAAAGTGGATTTATGTTTGCTTGCTTTCAAGAAAAACAAGAGAAAAGATCAAGGAAAAAGGAGGAGTAATCTTTAATAGGTTATTGCCTCCAAAATGTCAAGTTATTAAAAAAAAAAAAAAGACACCAAAATTCTGCTTATATATGATTTCCTGGGTGGATTTGCCATCTTACCATAATGGCTGATTTTCTGTTTGTTATGGATACACCATGTGCTGCTTAGCCTTGGATTTATGGACAGGGCCTGTTCCCTTTTCAGACACTCATTTCTTTTTAGAGGAAGAGCATTTTCTTTATGTATAATTTCCAGTGACTTAAAAAACCTCCAGTAACCAACCCTTCCCCCTCCCCACTTACTCTGTCCTTAATTGTAATTGTACCCCCTTTTCCAGGAGCTTTAATTGAGGATCTATTATTAAGCCCCATTTCAGTGAAAACCATCAATTCTAATACCTTCTTTCTAATTAGCAGATTTTGCACAACATCATATCTAGGAGATAAGTCTCCTATTGATCTGAATTTTTCATTAATCAAGAAGCAAATGGAATAATTCTAGCAGATATTCAGATATGGATCAACAAATCTGAATAAACTGGGTTCATTTTTATCTTCCTTTTTTTTTTTACTAGATTAATAAAGCCAGAAAATTAATGCTGCATTTTATTGCCTCTATAAATAGTTTTCTTGAGAGAACAAAAGTCTACTTGAATTTTAATGCTACCTATTTACTCATTGGAATGTTGCAATTAAGATTAGATTCCATGTGACTGCCAATGATGATTTTCCTCCACCTGATGTTCTCCTGCAGGCTCTGGCAGGATCCAGAGGTCGCAGAATGGGGCATACCTGGACAGGGTATGTAGACAGTTCATGAATGGCCAAAAAACTGCTAAAATAAGCAAATTCATGATATTAAACAGATGCACTGATCCTGTTTATGTTATTATAATAAGTGCCAGTTATATACTGAAGCACTACTGACATTGAGCTCGAATTTATCAAAGATTTCAGTGTTGTTTGGGGACCACAACAGCTCCATCCCCACAGGAAGGGCTCTGTGCTTTTCCAAGGCAAAGGGAGGTGGATTTTACCTTCTTCTTGAGCTAAGTCCTTCCACGATGTAAAATCTGAAGAATCTGAGCAGCCTTTATCTGTCCCACTTTATACAGAGACTTTTATATTAATGGAAATGTACCACTTCACTTTTATCACTTTTTTTTCTCTAGGACGAGTCCATCTTTGGCTGGGTGTAGCAAGAAAATAAAGGAAGATTCAGCCCAAAAGGAAATATAAAAGTAGTGAAAGCTTTTATTTTGATCTAGTTCTTCCTGAAGTCGGTGTCAAGACTGCAAAGTGACTTCAGTGAACACAGGTTCTCTGTTGTTTGCTTGCTGTTTGTGCTTCTGCTGTTTAAGAGGTTTGTTTTTACAGTGGCTTAAACAGTTCTGTTGCAAGATATTTATCTCAAGCCATTAAGTCTGGTGTTTCACTGAGCTATTAGTTTTAGAAAGCTTTTTAATGAGCATAATATTGTGACAGTTTGCTTGCAAAAGAAGAGATACACATTTAGTGTTGTCTCTGTATTTATATCTTTTATTTTTGTAGCTTGTCAGAATAATAAACACAAATTTAGTAGGGCAGAACTCCACACAAGACATAAACCCCACTTTCTTTTCTTACTGATTTGAATAAATTTGACTTTATGATATTAAAATACTACACAATAACCCTCTCTGTTCATTCATCCATTTATACATGAATCTCAGCAAGTATTTTGAATATGAAACCAGGTGAACGTTTCCTCTCTCACTGCTCATCCTGAGGCACATAATGGTCCCATCATAATCAGAAGGTGTTGTTTATCTACCCGACTTCAATAACACAATATAATTTTCTTCTGTTAGGCAGCTTAATACTTGAACTCTTGATTGACTGTTAAAGCCTTTTAAACCAGCAAATTGTGCAAATGGAACATGAAAACTGCATAAAAATAGTTATGTATATGGAGTTCATCTCTGGAGTAAAACATTCACCTGTCACAATTACACATCCTCGGTTTCAATAAAAGGATTGTTTTCTCCTGGCATAATGTCGTGGTGTTTGCAGATATAATGACTGCAGTGTCAGAGTGTTGAGCTTTAATAACATGCTGCTGATTGTGTCATTAAGCAGCAAAGCATTTGGAAAGGTTTCRTCTCTGTTTTCCTCATAGCAGAACTGCAAGTGTGGAACTGGAATGTGCCTTTTTGGGGACAGCTGCGGCGTCAGGGTTCCCTTCTGATTTGTGGTTGAGTAATATTCTGATTTTACTTAAAATAGTTGACATTTCAGCTTGGAAAAGGAAATGAGAAGGCAAAGTATTCAATCAAGACGTGATCATTTTCCTGGCAGAGCAAAAATGTCATAGTTCTTTGGTATTTTCAAAACACATGTTTAGATTCACACAYGGGGTTTTGGTGGGTTTGGGGTTTTTTTCACTAAATTAGAGGATCTCCCTGTCCCCRTAGTTCTATCAATGAAATGTTTGCGTGGGGAGTATTTAGTTTATAGTCCTGGTTTGTGAATTGTAGAGTTGTTGCTCTAATGTTTCTTTTCTTGTAAACTGCAGCTGCAGTTGGTACTTTACTGGCACAGACTTCTGGGGCCCTGGAAACACTTTTCTTCCAGATGCATAATTGCTGCTTTAACAGGATAGATGAGGTGCATTAACCTAAATCTCTGAATGAAGTTTAGCCAACACATTAAGATTCTTTGGATGACTACAGACCTCTGTCTGTGGGACTATTTTAAAAGAAATTATAAAAGATAAGTATGGCCCTAAATCATCCCTGTATGCCTCCTTCAGTCTAAAGGGTCTGTATGGTGACGATGATAAAATTAATTGGTTGGGATCTACTAATCAAAACGAACTTTCATTTGGCAGTGCTTTGAAAAGGCTCTTACATTTCAAACCACTTTGGGCCAGAACAGCTGTTGCAGTGGGGGAAAAATGCTGATTCAGGTTGACTTTTTGGGTGATGAAGTTCAGCTTTCTGCTGTAGTGACCAGATTTCGAAGGTGCAATTGGGAACAAGGGGAGTCAGAGCAGTTAAACTGCTGGTAAAAGGGTCTGGAGAAGAACCCAGCTCAAGCTCTACAAACCAGACCACCATCCCCATCCACCCAGGCCTCTGTGCATTCTTTTTTAATTCATGTGACCATTTAAGTATAAACTGCAAAAGAAAAGTAATTGTAGTGTTGCATTAAAATATCTTACATGTTCCAAGTCAGTAATGTGCTCAACAAGCAAAAAAAGGGTTGGATAAACATGAAAAACTTTGTTGAAACCCTCTTTGTTAAAAGGAGTCAGAAGTAAATMAGGGAACCTCAGGGCACTSTAGAGATTCAGAAAAGAAMTGATWCTCCTCTGAAGTCCTTACTCATCACTGCAGAACCCAAAGCAAGTGTCACACTGTCCTGCTGGGGCTCCTGGGCAGCAGTGCTGTTCCTTCACATTCTTCAAAATGCAGAGCAGCTACCTGAAGTTTTTAATAACAAATCTCCCTTGGAGTGTGAACTGAAGCAGATGTGCAAATACAGAGGTCAGGCTTTGTCTTTGCCTTGCCTTGCTCTCGGTGCATAATTTACCTTTCTCTACAGAACACAAGCTCCAGCTTATTGTAAAAGTTTGACATTTTTTCATCTCAACTCTGTGAACAGTTGCCAAGAGATCTGAGGAGGTTCCTTGTGGTGGGAGGGAGCAACCAGGGCACACAGAGTAGCCGAAGGCATTGCTGCTGAATTCCTGTTATCTGTAAATAATGGTGTCAGCCACTTGTCTCGGGATCCAAAAGCTGGTCTGGATAAGCTCTTTTCCCTGTGTTTCATAAATACAAATAACTTTGGATGAAGGTAAGCAGTGGAGAGTAAAGCCTTTGGGGTTTATATCGGTATTCCATGGGAGATTTATTGGTGAAAGTTTAGCTGGAAATAGCACATCCTGACATGTTTTGGTTGAAGTTATCCCATTTGGGGGAGTTCTTGCCAAGCTGAGCTCCCTTGGTTCCTGAAGCCCTTCTCGGCAGCTCAGCCCAAGCAACTCCATCTTGGAGTTCTCTGTCCAATGGCACCAAGGGCTGTCCAGGGCTCGGGGGCTTGAAACTCCAGCTGGTGGCCTTGGGCTACTACATCCGATGGCTGGAAAGCTAAAAGCAAGGAAGTCCTGGAGCCTGAACTCCCCATCGCTTTCCATGTCTGGAAGCACTAAGAGGCTTGGCTGCAGCCGGAGCTCCTGCGCTCCCTGCCGTGGAGCTGTGACTCTGGGCAGCCTTCCCAGGGYGTCCTCAGCATCCAGGCTGCACGGGAGCCAGGGAGCCTCGGGAGCTCCCCCAGCTACCGTGTGGGGCTGGGCTTTGCAGATGCTGCTGCTGCTGCCAGAGCCGATGTCACCGATCGGCCGCAGCCTTGGGAACACGGGAATTGTGTTTTGGAAGTGTTACGATGTTTCTCCAGTGGCCTTTCTGGGAATTTCCAGTTTATGGGCATTTTCAAAAGGGTTTGTTTCCTGCTTGATTTGGACCAAAGCCACCGATTCAGATAAAACCTCATTTCCTGCAGGCTGGAGGCTTGGCTTGCCCTACAGCTCCTCTGCTCRTGCCCCATCTGCTCTGGAGTTGGGATGAATCCGATTCCTGCGTCCCACCAGCTGAGGCTCTGCAGTCTCATGGCCTCTGAGGTTATCATAACTTGGCCATAACAACATAATCAATCACCAAGGTTAATAATATTTCACTGCCGATTCCTTCCACGAGAAGATTTCAGCTCTGAAGCCAAACTTGGGAGCAGGATGTGGAGTTTCCAACACGGTCTGATTTTGGGAAAGTGAAGGGTGACCTTTGTCTTCACTGAACATTTACATCCAGTAAATGTCTTTGTCTTTAGGGCCCTCTCTGGTAGTCAATGTTCGTGTTTTAACTTCAAAGCTTCTAATACAATTTTGCATGGACTCTGACTAAGGAATAGCCTTCAGCAGGCAGCGGAATTGTAGTTTTCTTTTTCTTGGAAGTAACCGAAAGCAAATTTTGGGCATATATGACATTTTGTGTGTGCAGTAGTTCTTAAATATAAAACAAAACAGGATGCAACTTTGATTTATAGCTCTTGTAAATAATTCTCAGTGACATGGGCAGGTTTGTGTATTATGCTTATTTTCATTGCATAAGCATTTATATAACTCTGATAGGAGAAATGTGCATAAAAACCAAAGCAGCCATGGATGGGTTTAACATTATGGGCTTGCCAGCCAACTGGAGTAGTTTGTCATTTGTTAGTGACAGCATCAGGACTCTCTGATCTGAAGCAGAAAAATTCGCGTTTGAAAGCTTCTGCCTAGTGAAAATGAATATGTGTAGCTGGAGTTTCATTTTGTTGGGAAAAAAGTTATGGAGGCCCCAAAGGAAAAMGAAACATGCCTTGATCCAGGGAGGGTGAATGCCTCCTGGAAAATTCAGAGTGCTTTGACCTCCCATTGACTGTGGCACCTCTTATGCTGGGCTTTATTGTGTCTCTGGCACTGATTATGTGGAGCAGATTAAGAGAGGATCTCTTCTTTCTTTGAATATGGACCCCACATTTGTGTCTCACCYGAGTGGCTCAGCTGAGCTGGTGATGTTGCTGGGCTGCTCATGAACAAGTCTGATTTGTGTCATTTCCCAGAGGTTATGACAAGATCCCTTCGTGCTGGGAATGTGTGAGATTTATTGCACTGCTGGCAGTCCTGTTTGAGGAGGAACAGAGGCAGATTGGAAGTGCTGTGCAGGAAAGCTCAGGATGGCACTGACAAATGTTCCCTCTCCTCCAGAATCTTTGTAATCTCCTGTATTTTGAAATGAATAATAAACTAGCGTGGCTTTTATTTCTTTTTCCTGTTCTGCTGTATGATTGTTTTCTTGTTCCTAATGTGTGTGACAGGAAGTCAGTGGTGCTGATGGAATTCTGTGGAATGGATGAGCTCCTCACAGCACTGACTACGACTAGTTAAGCCCAGCTTAAACTGGACGTGGTCACTTTTTACACCTCCAGGTATTTTCAATTTCTTCAACTACAGAAAGGGTAAAAAATTTTGAGTGTGGTGCTAAATTGTCTGTGGAGTGATCTCCCAAGGAGAAGAACACTACTGGTTTTCACTGCTGTATTGGACTAATTTTGAAATGAACTCACGTGAATGTTTGAGAAACAAACATGATCTTTTGGTAGAACAGTCGGAGGTGGATGATGTTACTCCTAGGACTGCCCTATCACGACTATTGTGACCTCCTGACACTTTGTCCTCACTTGGTGCCTTCAATGTTTGCAGTTTCTCTTCTTAGTAATCCCTACTCCCCGTGCACACATTTTCCAATGCTTTCATTGAAAGCCTGGTCCCAGACTTTCAATGTATGAACACAGATAACAATATTGTTCCTTATAATAATGAGCAGGAACATTATAGGGAAAAGTGCTTGGTGTGCAGGGAACGTATTTTATGAAGTGAGACAATAAGTGTTTCATAGATCAAGGAGCAAGTGAATAAAATAAAATTCATTAGGAAGAGAAGTTGATTTATGTGTTCAGCCTTGAAGTGAGGAGAGGCTGAACTCTGCCGTGACTGATGTTTTGTTTACAAGTTGCAGAATTTGCAATACAGTGAAATGTTTATACCCAGGCCTGTTACCCTCCCTTCTCCCTGGGCTCAGCTTCACATGGGCTTCACCTCAGGCTGCAGGGGAGTCTCAGCTCCAGCACCTGGAGCATCTCCTTCCCCTCCTTCACCATCCTGGGTGCCTGCAGAGCTGTTCCTCTCTCATATTCTCACTCTTCTTTCCTGGCTGCAGCTCTGCAGTTTTTCCCCCCTTCTTAAATCTGTTTTCCAGAGGTGTTACCCCCTTGGAGCCGCTCCGTTGGAATGGGGGAAGCTTCCAGCAGCTTCTCACAGAAGCCACCCCTGCAGCCCCCCCCGGCCACACAAACCCAATACATTAATATATTGTGGGAGACTTATTAAAGGAATAAAGAGAGCCATATATTTTTGTTGACAGAAGAAATATATTGTTTATTCCTCTGGAGTCTCATGTTGCTCATATTGCTGCTGTGTCTTATTGCCTGTCACTGAGCTGTGCTGTGTGGGCGGAAATGTCAGACTCTGTATTGGCTCCGTAAGAAAATCTGTGTGTTGCTCTGATTTCCCATACTCAGCTGGGCTTGCTTTAATGTTGTCCCTACAGAATGTTTACTTTTGGGATCTTGCTGGCAACTTTAGGCATCTATTTTTGCCATGAAGCCTCCTGCTACATAAATTTACTCYTGGTACTTTGTTTGTTTGTGAGAGAGGGATTTTGCAAAAAATCATTTTCAAACTGAAATGGGCCATACTGACCCTGAGTAGTCACAGGGCTGGTTCAGTCTCATGGAGGACATGGAAATTACTGGATGTAATTCCAAGGGAGGCTTTGTATCTCTCTCTGCACATCTCCCTCCACCATGCTGCCAAAATTCTCAGATGGTGCCACTGAAAAATGTTGCTTAAAATGTGCTTCTACCCTGAAAAGTCAAAAGGTAAAAGCAGCATCTGYTCATTTTTCACAGGTTCCTGCTGCTGGCACTCAGAACTGGAAGGCCTGTGGTGGAAAAGGGGCTCCAAGTGCCAGTGCTGGAGTGCTGGCCATGGTGAGCTGCGTTCTCTGGGTCACATGGAGTATCTCCAGCWGAGTTTAGCTCTGTTTAGTTATCAGAAGATTTGCAGCTACAGGAAAGGTGGTAAAATGCACAAGAAGGAAGGGGATTCTTCTCATTGCCCCATAGCATTGTTACTATGAAGAGTATTCAAGTATAACCAAAAAAAGTTAATATATTAAACTCTGTGAGTGTATCAGTGTGTTCAGCTGAGYAGAGGTGTGGAACAAGCAGGTAACCTTATTGCAACCTTATTTTTTCATGATGTAACCCCAGTTTCCATGGGTTTGAACAGGTGGCTCTGGAGATTTCACATCACTGTGTTTGTGAAGTGTTGCTCAAGACCTCTCTTAAGTCAGAGGATCTGCTTAGGTGTCACTAATGTAATATTTTGGCTAAGCAGGATATTCATTGCCAGGGATGACGTGRATGAAAATGATTTGGTTTTTATACCACAGGATGCATTTGCAAGCTATGAAAGACATCGTGTTGCTTCCAACAGAGCCCTCAAGGTGGTAATTACCAGATAAAGGTGGAAAACCRCAATGCCAATTTTCTGGAGTTGCAGTGTTTTCCTGTACATTATTTAATAATATTTCCTAGTCCCTCCATTGAAAATAGTCATTTTGATGAGAGAGAAAATGTTCMAATCCATACATTCAGTGAATGTAACTATAGATCTGTTAATCTCTTTGGATGGTCAAATCACTTCAGATGATATAAACATTAGTTTATTGAAATTAGGGGAATATATTGAAATTAGGGGAAAGAGTTTCTGCAATTGCAATATCTTGCTTGGAGCATCTGCCCCTCTGGGAGAGGCTGATGGAGTTGGGATTGTTCAGGCTGSAGAAGCCTCTTCTCACTTGTGCSCAGTGACAGGAAAAGGGGCAAAGGGCCCAAACTGAAACACAGGAAATTTAATTTAAACATGAGAAAAACTATTTTACTGTAAGGGTGACTAAACATGGGGAGAGGTTCCCTCAGAAGAGCATTTGTGTCTCCATCCACAGGAGTTATTCAAAACCCAACTGGAAACAGCCCTGAGCATCCTGCTCTTGCTGCCCCTGCTCTTCCTGGCCTTGTCTGCAGCAGCCTGGAGTTGTAGTTTCAGTGGAGTCTTGAGCTGAACATGTCTCTGATGGATCAGATCTAAGGGATCCCTGCTACTAAGCTTAAGAAATCTTTCCTGAATTTCCTGAAYGTGAACTCGCAAAACCTCATGATGTGATTGATGGTTTTTCTGAGAACATCAAAAAACTACCTGCCAAAAATTTGCAACACGCCGAGCAAAAGTTGTTCAAGGTTAAGTTTTATGTATGGCACAACCTTATTCTTAAACCTAGAAAAGTGAGATTTACTGTAGAGGTTTGGCCTTAGCCAGAAATGTGATAAATTTCAACCCATGCATGAAATTCTGGGGAAACTGTTGGAAAGAGGATCTTGAATGGGCCGTGTAAGGTGATGTSAGTAGCAGGTAGTTTTAGCTGCCCTTCTCTACTCCCTTCCTCTCAGCTCTTCCCTCTGCACAGTGAACAAGCTCTACCACTGCATTCAGCACTTCCCCTCGYTCTGCCAAAATACAGCTTCAAATGAGTTCTCACAAGTCAGTTCTAAAAGGCTTTATTATGGAAACAGTTCACGCCTTCGAGGAGTATATTTAGGTCTTGTGAAAAATGCCAAGTTGCAAGCTCTGGAGGCAAATTCTAAATTTATAAACAAATCAGGCTAAAGTCATCCCAAAGTATCCTCTGTCTCCAAGTGAAGTGCTCAGCCTCCTGTGGCAGGGGCTGGTGGTTGTGGTGGTGCTGGTGGTGGGACCGTGTGTGGTGCTGATGTGACACCAGCCTGGCTGCTGGGAATAGGAGGAAAGTCCAGTGTGAAGCTGAGCAGGGACAAGGCTTGGTCCTCTCCTGCCATYCCAGCATTTGAGAATCACAGAATCATTAAAGTTGGAAAAAAACCTCCAAGATCATCGAGTCCAGCATTAATTCAGCACTGCCAGGTGCACTGTTACACTGTAAATGCCACATCTACATGGTTTTTGAACACCTCCAGGGATGGTGATTCCACCACTGCCCTGGGCAGCCTCTTCCAACGCCTGACCACATTTTCAGTGAAGAAATTCTTCCAAATATCCAATCTAAACCTGYCTTGGTGCAACTTGAGGCCATTTCCTCTTGTCCTGTTCTTGTTACTTGGGAGAAGAGATCGATCTCCAGGTGGCTCCAACCTCCCTTCAGRTATCTGAGAGGGTACCAGGGAGGGTGACTGACCTTTGAGTGGGCACTGAGGGCCACAAAGTTGATAAGGGGCTTGGGGAAACTTCTCAATGGAGATASGSTSAGAAAGTTGGGGATGCTCATCCTGGAGAAGAGAAGAGGTTGTGTGGAGACCTCACAGCCCCTTCCAGTGTCTGAAGGGGCTGCAAGGAAGCAGGAGAGGGATTCTGCATCAGGAACTGGAGCGACAGGACAAGGGGGAATGGGTTCACACTGGAAGACGGGAAAATTAGGTTGGATATATGGAAGAAATCCTTCCCTGTGAGGCTGCTGAGGTCCTGACACRGATTGCCCAGAGAAGCTGTGGCTGCCCCATCCYTSGRAGTGYCCAAGGCCAGGTTGGACAGGACTTGGAGCAACCTGGGCTAGTGGAAGGTGTCCCTGCCCATGGCAGGGGSTGGAACAAGATGATCCTTAAGGTCCCTTCCAACCCAAACCATTCCGTGATTCCGTGTCATTGTSYGATGCCACAGCGASGGACGCAGCGCTCCATGCCGCCGGSGGCCAGAGGGTGACAGTGGGACCCCTGTCGCCGTTCAGCCGCCCTGGGTCGCCTCTCCCGCGGTGCCCTCCGTGCCCGGGCAGGGCCGTGGCGGTGCCGCTGCCCCCGCGAGTGCCCCCGGCCGTGGSGACGGCGCCGCTTCCCTCAGCGCCTGAGGCGCGCGGCCTGCAGGGGGCGCCGTGCCCGCGCGGCGCGGCGCGGCCGCCAGGGGGCGCGCGAGGCCGCGGCGGCGCCGACGGTGTGGTGTGGGGGGAGGGGCTGAGGGGGGGGGGGAAGGAGCCGCCGCCCCGCCCGCCTCAGTCGCCGGCGGAGCCGCAGCGAGCGCAGCGCTGTCCCTTCAGCACCGCTGCCCCCGCGGGCTCCGCGCGCCGCAGCCGGCCCCGCCGCCGCCTCTCGCCGCCTGCTTTGCGGTAAGTAAGGGCGCCGTGCCCGCCGAGCCCGAGCCCCGGCGCCGCCGCTCCGTGGGGGGGGAGCCGGGAGGGGGGAGCCCCGACTGCGCCGGGCTGTGCCGGGGAGGGGTTCGGAACCCTCCAGGGGGCTGCAAAAATGGGGGGCATCAAAACCCTCCGTGGGGTCGGTGGGAGACGCGCCGTGTCCCCGTGTCCCAGTGCGTGTCCGCGGCGGTGGCGGTGCTGGTGGCTCTCCCGGCGATGCTGGTGACATTCCCGGCGCTGCTGGTGTCATTCCCGGTGGTGCTGGTGACATTCCCGGCGCTCCTGGTGACATTGCCGGCGCTGCTGGTGTCGTTGCCGACGGTGCCGGTGACATTCCCGGTGGTGCTGGTGGCTCTCCCAGCAGTGTTGGTGTCATTGCCGGCAGTGTTGGTGACATTCCCGGCAATGCTGGTGGCTGTCTTTGGGACCCGCCGTGTTTGGGCTGACAGCGAGGGCTTTAAAGGGTGTTCGTGGGGTTTAAAGGGTGTGTGKGGGGTGTCTGCATAAGGCAAATGCATTGGTGAAGTCGCATTCCCCGAAGCTCTGGTACTGACACCTCAACCCAAACCGAGCAGGGCTAAGGCAGGAATCCTCCCCTTCCCACTGCTCCCGTGACATCGCTCATCTTCCCTGGATTTTAGGTCTGGAAAGCAAGGTGCAAGGATGGTGAAGCTGGGGAGTAATTTGAACGACAAGAACAACAAGCAACCATCCAACGAAGATGGTTTTCAGACAGTTCCTTTGATCACGCCTTTGGAAGTAAATCACCTGCAGTTCCCGGCTCCGGAAAAGGTAAAACGAAATCAGAATGTGCTCCTGCATGGTTGCACACATGGACGTGCCCCTTGGTGGGCTCTGGTGATGGCGATTGTGGCATATTTATTCACTAAATAAAAAGGGGTTATCTTTCATAGTGCGTTTATCTGTTTTAACACGGCAAATAAGCACGCAGCTGTCCCCCAGTGCCTCCCCTCCTCAAAAAAAGAACCCCAAAAATTCATAAATTCTGGAAAAAGCTTGGTGTGTTCCTCCTGCAAGCGCTGGGGAAACTGAGGAGCAGTTTGCAATGTGTTATTATCGGTAAGATTAATGGCCTGCTTTGAGAGGAACTAATGTGATAACTCCTCCGAAATAAGCGGCTGTTTTAATTATCTCAGTTAAGCTCTGTTTTCTTCTCTGTGGCTTTGCAAAGCTTATTTGGGCACTGAGGATGCTGATTTCTCCAGAGAGAGTGGCTGAGTTCCTGGGGGGCACCCCAGGGACTCGTTTGGCCCCGGCCAGGGGACGTTGTTCTCCCCTGCCCTCTCAACTCTTGTCACACCTGAATGCAGCACTAAAAACCCCAGGAATGTGTGATTGGCTGCGGGTTGTGTTGGGATTTTTTGGATGCAGTGTGTGCTGGGAAATCTTTTGTCTACATCCGTGTGGGGATGATGCATATCAGTATAACCTGGTGAGGACATGATGAGACTGTAAAAATCCTTATTCCCCAACAGCCCTCACCAAAACAAAGCCTGTCTGCAATGTAGTTCCCAGATACCACAGAGGTGGAGCCAGCCCACCCCAAAGTACAGACAGAATGATTAGATCTCTTACAGGATAATGGAATAACAGCAAAATTAACACTGATGATTATTGAGCATATATCCTGTTTTTACCGTGGTTCAAAATGAATTTTCCCTAAATACGTTAGGAGAACATGGTGATGGATGTGGTAAACCTGTCTAGGTAGACAAACTGTGTTTGTTTTAGGAYTGAGCTGAGTCAACTGCCTTGACATCCTGGCAACCAGAGCTGTGCCAGACAAAGGAGCTGGTTCTGTTCTCCATGTGCCTCATGGCAATCAGGAGCAACTTTGCTGCATTCAGAAGAGTTAGACTTCCATGAATTGTTGTGAGTGAGGGGCCAAACTAGCCCTTATCTGTGACTCTGATAAATAAGATTAAGYGAAATAATTCAGGCAAAGCAGTATGATTTGTCATAAATGTCCGAAAACCTCAGAGGAAACTGTAAGTGTGTAAAAGTAGTTCCTTTGATGCCAGTACAAATGGCTGTGAGATCATCCACTGTCACGTGATGTGAAATTCAAATGACATGTGGATCAGGTTAGACATGGATTACCCAACAAAGATCTTTTCCAGCTAATCAAGTGGTAATGAGTGTTCCCAGGACCACCATTACCTGTTGGTGAACAAACACTGGAGTGTATTGGTGTGGTGTGATTCCTTGCTGATTTTTCTGTTTAAACATGCCTACATCAATAATTCACGTGTTGTTAGGTTACATTACCTTCATTAGCATACATTACTGTCAATGCATCCACTGACATCCATATATTTCTTTGCTGGAAGTGTGGGATGTATCTCCGGGCGTGCTGAGCGTGATTCAGAACTCATTAGATCCGGAGCTATTGATTTCTGCAGGCTGGGGTTCATCTCCTCCGTGCGCCAGGCCCGGAGTTAACGGGCTGGAAATCCCTTYCCCAGGAGGAGAGGTTATTTATGATAAAAGCAAAATAATTCACAACGTGTTTTCTTTCTCTCTCTGTAGAACAGGTTCTGGTGGGGTGAGTTCCCCCCGGGGCAGAGGGGCTCTTTAAAGATCTGCTAATAAGGAGCTGAGCCTCGGGTGAAAAGCTTGGGCAGAGGTTAAGTGARAGGGGGAAATTGCAGCTTTGTGCTTCAGAAAGCGAAGCTGCTGCTGAATTCAGTCGGGCTGTGCCCTCAGGACGAGTGGACATGGATTTCAGGTCTTTCAGGGTGTGTTCTTGTTCTGCCTTGCCTTGCTCTCAGGAGGCAGGCTTAAAAAGACACCTAAAATTGACCTTTTTTTTTGTCTATTCCTAAAACCTGCGAGCAGTTGAATTTTATCCCRGGAGAGTGAGAGCATAAGGCAAGGTGCTTCCTGTGCCTCTCGCTGGGATGCTGCAGGATGAGCAGAGCCAAACGAGCCGTGGTGTCGGGGCTGAGGGACAGCTCCGCGGGGCTTTGCAGCCTCGGGTGTTCTCTGCACCCCAACCCGATCCTGCTGGCAACAGCCACGAGGAGGCAATGCTGCCGGCCGGCTCCTGCCAGCGCATCCTCTGCACTCCACCGGCGGCTGGGCATTGTCCTGGCATCCTCCTGCCAGTGAAACCTGAAAAAAATCCCAATCCTGCTGAGTATTCCCCTTTCTGGGCTTCCTTTCGCTGGTAGAGGGGATCTTCATTTATGAAACTCTTGAGCTTTTGACGTGGATCTAACCCTGGGGCCAGGGCAATCCAGAGGGCATCGAAACCAGGGCAAGGAGGTTTGGGTGCAGCTCAGGGCTCTGGTAAAGGAGGAGTAGTAACAGGTTTGGGTAGTGATCCAGGAGTGTACAAGGTCTGTGCAGGGCAGCCCGCCTGCTCTCACTACAGCAGTGCCTTCACCTGGTGGATATTTGCAGACTGTTCATTTATAGGCTTTGTGTTCAGTTGAGTCTCAGATACCTGCATGCAAGTTGAAAAAAATCAAACCTGGTGTTCGTTGGATCTTTAAAAGCAGCCCACAAAGCCTATGGAATCTACAGACTGAAATTTGTGGTTTAATGTCCTTAAATATCTGACTTTTTTCTTCATTTTAAGGATATTTTTGTAACTGATTAACTTGAGAGTCACTCAAAGGGACTCGCAGCATTAACCTATGTAGGTGTTTCACCAGAGCTTCCATCATCTCTTCCCAAGTGTTTCCTCTGTCTGGCTCCTCTTTCAGAGAAAGGATACAGAGACAGAATATAAAAATGAGGCTTTTGCTGATGTGATGTAATCCCTGAAGTCACATAGTTCTTTGAAGAAATCTTATGGGGATGGGGGGTGAGAGGAAAACACTTTCTTAAAGGCATGCTTAAACTTACTGTCTGTCCTTTTGGGGGTGCTTTCCTAACAGGCTTGTTTTTCAAAGCACTGAGAGCTTAGCAGCTCCCTCTGACTTCCACCTTGATGCTGTTGGAAAAATGCAGGCAGGATTTCAGGAGGCTTCARTTTGGCACCTTTTTTTAAAAATTGCAGGCCACTGGAATGTCTTCTTTCTTTTCCCACCAAAGGAGGATGTTCTTTGTGCTGTTCCTCCTGCAGCATCAGCATTCACGTCCTTCTGTCAGCACTTGCGTGGCTCCAAGGGGACAAATGTACCCAGGACAGTAATTTTCCCCCAAAGGTGCTAAGCCTGCTGTGCATTTTTATTTATTGACTATCTTCAAGCATTTGCCTTGTCCCCTGTTCCYTTGCTGGAGCAGAAGGCAGGGACAGGTGCTCTTAAATCATTTTTGCATGGCCTTTTTGGTGAAATCCATCCATGTAACAGCAATAATAGCCCCATCAACAATGACAAACCCTTGACCTGGCTTTTTATGTCTCTGAATTTCATTTCTTCTGATTCAAAAAGCAAAAAAAACCCAACAGAAGTCTTTTATCTTTTAGGACCAAAGGGGAAAAGAGGAGCTGTTGCCTTGTTTTCCGAGGCATAGACAAACAGCTTCAGCTGTAATTGTGTCTCTGCCATGATAATGCTGAAAGATGTGCAGCTTTTCAGGGACCATTCTCTTCACTGACATTTTAAATGAGACCGACAACTGGGGACCCCTTGGTCTCTCAGCTCGCTTCAGTGTAATCCAGCAGGAAAATACCTCTGTGCYGGCAGTAAAATCCTAATTTTACATAACACAAAAGTACATGAAAGCTCTTGTCAGGCTGCAAAAAACATCCAGCATCTCCTTTGTGGTGGAGACTGCAGAAGGCTTATCATGTGGTCCATTGTTCTTTATTTTGAATGCATCAGGAGGCTCGAGAATTAATTTCTCTAGTGGCAAACTCCTGCCACCAACCCAAGGAAGCAAAAAATAGATGTAACAGCTCTCTTCAAATGCTTTTTCCACCCTGTGCTCCTGCCCCTTGGCCACATCCCTCTCCGAGTGGCTGAGGCCATGCATTTACACGGAGTTCCTGGAAATCAGGGGGGTCCCTTGTGTTCCCAGCGTGTCCCTGTCGGTTTAACAGAAAATAACGTTTGGTCCTGGCCAGCTGAGCAGGAATAATTAGGAGTAGCTGGATGAGTGCTCCTGTACCGCGGGGACTGCTTGGAGCTGTGTCCTGGAATACCAGTGGCAGCCTGCCCTCGGAGCAGCCCGGGCAGCCTGGAGGCACGAGCTGGCAGGGAGCGTGGAGCTGGGTTTGGGGAGCTGCTGCACGTGCTGGGGCCGGAGGCAGCTCAGCATTCCCGGCCCGGGGAGCTCTGGATGYAGCCGGGGACAGGCTCCTGCTCATCCCCTGGGGAGGCTGTGGGATGGAGCAAATGGCAAAAGGAGGGATGGGGCAGGGATAGTAATGAGGCAGGTGGAGGAAAGAAGAGTAAAAGGGAGGAGGAGGATGCGAAGGGAAGGAAAGCGGGAATGAAATAAAGGAAGGGAATAAAAAGACAGCATTGCAAATATAAAGCACCAGGCTGTCTTGCCTTTCCCCATCCTTTCTCCACTTGGGATACTCTGCCTAAACCCCACAAATACCAAAGTCTGAGCCTTCTTCTCCTGTGACGTTGTCCCCCTCCTACACTGTGCAAATCCCTTTGTCCTCTAAATGTGTATTAGAACGTGACCACCAGCTCTGCTCGTTAGGCTGCAATAAATCTTTGTAGCTTTGCATTCTGGCAGAGCAGCGTTTCGAGGGGAACATTTTTGATGATGTTTGCATGTTTTGGACKGCCCTGCTTGTGGTTCTTGGCAGCTCCTGCTCCTGTTTGGATGTCACTCTGGGCTGGCCTTCCCCTCACACACCAACCCCTCACAGGTGATCCAGGGCTGTGCTGGATCCAGGCTCACAGGGACCTGGAGCGGCTTCCAGCAGCCTCCCATCATCCAGAGGRCTGCTGCTGCTGCAGAGCTTCGCTCTCAACATCCCAGGATTTGTGTAGCCTGGGCAGAAATCTCCCTCCTCAACTGCACTGCCCTCAGTGCCTGAATGAGGGGCTTTAAAGCTGCCTGGTTTGGTGAGCTCCATTACCTCTCTGAAACCCAACTATGTCTGCACTGCAATTCCTGCATTCTGCAGAAACAGCAGGAATGGACGCAGGGAAGTGTGTCAGGGTTTGGAGGCTTGGCTGAGCCTGTTGCAGTCTATCCTTTTTCCTACCATGAAAGCYCACTGCTGAGGGAGGAAGTGATTTCAGCTAGACCGTGAACCCCACATACCAGTTCCTACTGGTCTGGCAAGGAGAACTGGGCAGGAATCTTGGCTGCTGTAAATCAGGCAATTTAGGGGAAGTCAGTGGAGCTCTGCTAATTTACCCTCACTGCAGCTGAGTGATTGATTCTTTTGTCTGCTTTGCTAAACCCTCTCCTGGATGAACCTGCTGAAATCAATTTTTCTCACCCCTTCACAGCCTCCTGTGGGTTCCTGGTGGTTATGGGCACCTAGGGATTTGTAGGGAGACTTGGCTGAATAAATTCCAAGCTACTTTTGTTCTTGGAGCTGTGCCTTTCCCTTCTCAGCTGCTTCCAGCTCCCAGTGCAGCCGTTGCATTCTGTGCTGCCTTTCACTGGCGATGCCAGGGCTGATTACATTTGCCATCTTTGTCCTTTTGTGATGTTCCTTATGCCTGGAATATCCTCCTGGCACTGATTCAGGAGAACGCTTTTTTCCTACCACCCTCTGTGAAACTCATTTCCAGCACAACACCCRTTAGATGAGCTGCTACAGGGTCAAAAAAGCAGAGTACTGACYGTGGCTTTTTCCAAGGACTTTGGATTTGATCCAGGGCATCTTTTCCTTAAAATTTTCATTTTTTWATTTTCTTTTTGCTGCCTGATATTTCAGGCACTTTATGCATTCAAATAATGACTAGGATGCCAGTAATTACATCCCAAATGCCAATTTTAATACTAACCTTTGGGAAGTCTGCCTGCTGAGATGAGTCCATCCTGTAGATTCGGAAGCACAGCTGCCATTCCCATAGGATGGGACACAGCCATAATCATTTGGGGGAGTTTTAAAGTCCTAACTCTCTAAAAATCCAGGAATTTGCAGCATGGGCATTGCCAGGTAGTGTGAGATTAGCCCACCTTATCCAGTGTGTCCTGTTTCTGGCAGTAGCCAGGGCAACARTCAGGAGGAGGTACAGGAGATGCTGCATGGAGCTGCTCATGCCTATCAATGTGTCATCCCAAGCCTGCAAGGAAAGAGATTGTTTTAAGCCCTGAAACATGATTTTTTCCATCTCTTTTCCTATATTCTTTTAGTGCTAAGTATCTTAACTTCAGCTGCTGTTGGCAATGTGCACGTCTCATTTGCTCTTTGGAGCTGGCTCTGTGTGAGGATGAGGCTGGAGAATTCCGTGTGCAGCAGGTGGTGAATTCTGGCCGTTGCTTGGCTTGGAGCACATTAGGACAGAACCTGCCCCGGTCCCAGCAGGTTCAGTGCCAGCTTTAGGCTGGGGTCACCTTTTGCTGTCCTGCTCAGCTACTGATGCTCAGCTGGGTGACAAAGGCAGAGGAAATCACAACACTGGTGCCGGTGAGAAGTTGRTATTTTGCCTTCTCCCTCTGCTAGGAATGAAGGAAGGTTTGGGAAGGAATGAAGCTGAGTCTCATTTTCATTTAAAAGTGAGCRTGACTAATCCTCCTGGAAACGGATGGGGGTGTTACAACCATTTTGTGGGACTACAAAGTCCAGCTTTGAACTTGGAAGGAACCTTTCTCCTTGGTAGCAGCAACACATTCTGTTTATCTCTTCTGTCAATCTGGCAGCCACTCCGACTGAGAGACTCTTCATTATTAATAATCCCAGGAAGTAGTATTTTAAATTTTTATGGTTTGTGCTTTGCAGCACCTGAACCACAATATATTACATGCACCGTGGCAGTGGAGTGGGAATTACAGCAGGGCTGCATGTCCTTTTCCAAATGAATAATTTAAAGTTTTCACAATGCCAGTTATGTTAAATATTATTACTCATTTCTTCAGGGAAAACCATAGAGCTCRAACGCAAATATAAAGTGGCAATAAATGATGTTACATTTAGCCAGTTGGAGACAAGACTCAGAATTCATATCAGTTCATTTTCTGAAACACTTACTTCATCCCTTTGCTGGAAAATCCTTTTCAAGGTTCCATGCTTAATGGGATATTTTTCAATTTGTCACATTTCACATCTCCTCTGCTCCTTCCTCCTCACAGCAAATGCTTTTCATATAACCCACTTGGTTAGAAGCTTGCTTGCTTTTTTCCTTTCAGCAGCCCAAATCCCTAGATTCCCCAGCACTCTCCTACTGTTTACCTTCTCAAGGTTGTCGATGATGGATTTCCTGCTGGTGTAGGCAGACTCTCATCTGTTGTTTCTCACCTCGGCACACCTATAATTTTCCAAAGCCTCACTACAGAGAGGGTGCATGGTCCTGCATTCATTAAAGCCGAGGGAAGATTTCCTATTGATTCCAGTCGTGGCACTAGCATTAGGCCTGGAATAATAAGTGCATTTAGGTCCAGGACTCAATAAATGTATTAGCAAACAGCATCATTAGAAACGTCTTGTGTGGAGCAGGGGGATGGATGTGGCTTGGTCCCGTTGTGTTGGGGTTTCACAACTTGCACAGGCCGTTCCCTGCAGGCTGCTTTGAGCTCTTCAGAACAGTGTTTGAAGGACTGGAAGGAGGAACCAGGAGATCCAAGGAAGAGAACAGAATGTCAAAACCTTTCCAGACATGGAGTGTTACTACATCTGCTGAGCAGGGATGGCTGAGGAGGACAGTTCTGCAGAGAGCTCCCATTTTCCATAGGTTGTCGGTCTGCCTTCCCACCCCAGTCGTACTTTGCTAGTCCCTAATCCCAAAATTGTTATATTTAYATGGAGAATCTGCTGGAGCTACTATTCTCTCTCATTAATGAAAGCCTCAGCAAACCCCATGCACTGTTAAGGAGTGAACCACAGTCTGAATTCCTGACTCAACCACCAAGTGCTGGTGGGACTCAGCACATTACTGAGATTCTTTTTTTGTCCTTTTTTCCCTACTCCTCCATCAGTAATACGGGATCCTGGGGTCGTGCTGTGTGTGCAGAGCGCCTCGGGCACTTGCTGAAGAATTCCCCAGGATCCCCAAGCATCAGAGTCGGAACTGGCTGTGGGAAGGTGCCTGAAGCCAGCTCTGATCGGCTCAGGCACTTAAATGCACTCTTAACTTTAAATATCCGGCTCATCCTGCTATGTTAATAGGACTACTTGCATGCTTAAGTGCTTTGCTGAATTGGTAGTTAATTAGTTCAAATTCTAAACAAACCTGGTTAAGGAGGAAGCTGCGAGTGTGGATTCCCAGAATTAGACGTGCCTTTCTGCTGGTCCATGGAAGCCCTTTTCTCTCCTCTGATATTCTCCCAATCAGTCTGCAAACCCCATCTAGGAAGCAACTTTCAAAGAACAGCTTTATTTTGCATGTAAAATGAAGAAAGTCCCAGGTAATTTATTTGTGTCCCCTTCGTTGCATATGCAATGAACGGCTCCGTTCCTGCAGCTTAAAGGTGTTGTATCTCTGGGAAATGGTGTGAAAACTTTAAGAACAGATCACAGGAGCAAGATAATTTGCAGGGAGASCCCCTGAGCTGCATCCATCTGGAAGTTCCCCCCTTAGAGCAGCTCTTTCCCAACCTGCCAGCATCCCAGAGGAGGGAACGAGGACATGGCATTTGTTTGCCTTCAGTTTGCTTTGAACTACCCAGGACCCCAATTTCACCCTCCCTTCCGCTGSTTTCAATCCAGAACGACTATTCCCAAGTCGGCAACGCTGCAGAACAGACAAGGAGAGGGAATGTGGATCACTCTGTTTGCTGTGGTTTGTAATAAACGCCTGCAGCTCTCCCAGGAAAGCTGTCGTGGTGTGAGATGGATGTGCCTTGTTTGCATGGAAACAGTGGGATCCTGGGCTCGGATGGAACTGCTCGGGGCAGCCGGTGATAAATGAGCACTGATCGTTGCACCGACTGTGGAGTCAGGAGGGTTTTATTACTCTCCGTTCAACAGCAATTTGGGTAGAATTTCTGGAAGACTTCACTGCCAGGAATTTTTTTCTCACTGACAAAATGGAAAAAGAAGGTGACAAAGGAGTGATGGCAGGGAACGGGGGAAGGCAAATCATTCCCACTCAACTCAAATCAGAAAAATGGAAAATGAAAACAGATTTAAAAAAAAAAACAACAAAAAACTCCCTTAAAAATACAGAAATGGTTCTTTATAGGATTGATTRTTCCTTTTCTAAATTTGCACTTTTAACTTTGTAAGAGTGGTATCCATGCTCAGGCTGATTTGTTTAGCCTGTAGGGGACTGAGCAAGAGGGAGCTCTGTTCTTCTCAACGTACACCCCATGCCCTCAGCAAAATTGCATTTTTATTGTTCCTGCCACAATATTGAACGGTACCCCCACCACTGCAGGTTTTCAGTTTTCTGTTTGACCTCTGTCATTTGATTTCTGTGCTCTCCTTTCAAAAGGAGACTTCACTGCCTGCCCTGTCTTTCTTCTGCTGAGTAATTCCACCGGGTGTCTGACAAAGACCCTTCTGGAGAGCRGATTTTTAGCTTTTCCACTGCTAAAAGCATTTAGCCAAGGTACTTCTTACCTCTTCTACCGAAGCTTTTTGATACCTCTGCAAATTTCTCTGCAGAACACTGCCCGGGATGACTCTGGCTCTGTGCACRCTCATTTCACTGCCGGCACAGTCAGCAAATTGTGTTTCAAGTACCTTCTGATCTGGCTGGGGCTTGAGCTTGATTATTTATTCACAGATGTGATAGAATTGCTACTGGGCCTCAATGTGATGCCTGGTGAAGGGCTGTGTGGGTTTATTTTCGGTCTCACTCTGTATCCCTGCAGACAGCGTGAGTCAAACTTTCCTGCTTATTGGTGGAATGTARCAACAGTTAAAAAAATACCCATAAGAAAACTGCTGTCGGCGGTGAAGAAAATTAAATTATATCTAGAAACAAGGAAGGATTTTAATTTGATTTTTTCCTTATATTYTGGCTTCATGGTCTTTCATTAAGACCTAGAGTTTGTGGAAAAGCCCTCACGTAAATTCAAAAATGTTGTCTGCAGCTAAGATTTATATCAAGCAGGAAGCATGAATTTGGGAGAATTGGATATTGTCTGCAAACAGAAAGAGAGCAATTTGTGGCAGGTGTTGCTGGCTGATCCTCTATAATTTACTGTACTGGGTTTGCAGGAGGCCAGGGAGGAGACTGAAGGCTGGCCAGCTGCACAGGCTGAGGGCACTTGCCTCCTTTGGAGGGAGAAAATGAGGTTATTGCTTGTTGAAGCTCAGAGCTGACCTGGGCCACTTTGTCTTGGCTGCAGAGGGAGCTTTGCTGTGTTTTGCCCTCGGTGTGCTGGCCATGGTGGGCAAAATGGGGTTGATTCAACAGTGGGTTCAGAGTAGGGTCAGGATTCATCCCAGACCTGCCAAATCAAGCTCATCCCCATGTGTCATTTCCCATCATCTGTGTTGTATCATCAGAAATCCTGAGCTCCCAAATGCTCATATAAATGTATTTGAGTGGCTTTTTGTCCCTTCTTCTTTCCAAGTATTAATACTGCAAATGCTCCTGTAATAAATACTGTTGAGAGGGGTTCGCTGAAGGATGTAAATATTCATCAGTCTTTAATGATTTGCATTTGAATCCAGAAAATTGGCTTATGACTCCTCACTGGTTTTCTCTCGCTCTGATTTTCACATGCATTAAATGCAGGAGGATTAAATACCTGGAGTTCTCTTTGGTCCAAAGCAGACTTTGCTGTCTTCATTTGGCAATAAGTCCTTGATTAGCTGGGAACTCAACCTTGTGCATCACTTAATCTTTTCCAGTCCTTCACCACGGTTTTGTTCCTAACGGAGAGCTTTAGGATCACTCCTGTCACTCTTATCTGGAGCAGCCCCACTGCTTTTTCATTTTCACCAGGCTGCAGCTCGGAATGGGGGGCCAAGCAGTGCAAGTGTCTAAATTTAAATTGGCTTCAGCAGAACTTGTTAGGACAGAGCTTTTAATTAGTGAGGCTCTTCTTTAGGATGGGCTGGTACTCTGCCTGTTGAGCATGGTAGAAAAATGAAATGCCTGGTCCTAAACAAAAGTGGGTGTCAAACATTTTGCTGTCAGCTATTTTAAGGCTCAGTGTGATAAGCTCACTGTCCTAGTTCTGTGCATCTGCCTATTTATCTGCCTCTCTTATTCCCTAGGGGATGATGAGTTTGTGTTAATTTATGGTGCTTGTGTAGGTCCAGGGGATGGTTTATAGGGAACAGCTTGGATAACAAACCCAAAATCTGTACAGTGGGTAGAAACCTTACAAGTGTTGATATTTTCCAGGTAATTGTGAAAACAAGAACAGAATATCAGCCTGACCAGAAGAACAAAGGAAAACTCAGAGTGCCCAAAATTGCTGAATTCACAGTCAGTTTCACTGATGGGGTAACAGAAAGACTAAAGGTAAGAAATGCTTCTGTTGCTGCCTTCTGATGCAAATGCCATTCATTTTAAAAGAACTGAATCAAAGTGACAGTGAAGACATAACAAATTTAACACTCCACTCATCACCAGGGTCAAAGAGAGGTTTATATGCATGAGTATAAAGTTGGTTTTTTTTAGGACAGGCATGAAAACACCTCTAAAGAAGGAAGTGCTTTTCTTTCCTAGGAAAAATGAAGAAAATATTTTCCAGCTCACATTGAAAATAAACCAAGTTTGAATGCTTTTTCTTCTCAAACATGGGTATTTAAAAAGAATAAAAAAATCCCAGTGAAGATGGATCRAAACATTTTGTTTAGCCTTTTAAAATTCCTTTTGTCTGGTAGCCAAACAACCCTTTTCATATTTAAAATCCATTGTTATTGTTATTATATTATTATAGATTAAAATCCACTTCCAAATGCATAGAAAAAGAGGTATTAGAGAAGTATCCAAGCATATCCTGTCCTGTAAGCAGTTTTGCTTCACAGGAATTGGAATTTTGTGATGGAAAATGTCTCCTTGAGAAATTTTCAACAGGCTCTAGTCAAACATGGAAAGAAACTCATGAATTATTGAGTGCCCTCAGTTCCTGTTGACTGCAGCACATTAGAATGGCTCAGTTCCTCCTAAAATTAGACTCCAAGCGTGGAGCTGCCAGTATTTCCTCCCTTTCCACTGGGAAGACTTGGTGCTTTTCCTGAACCACAGAGCGTGGCAGTGATAAAAATGTGAGATCTGATTGCACATTTTCAAAGTCAGAAGAAATAGCAATGATTTGAGTAGAAAACATCATAGAAAGTGGGCAGTGCCTGGGTACAGTCCTGCTCCTTCCAAGGCATAATTTATTCTTACAGGGTTGTGTGAATAAATGTTTATGGTTCTTGGTGGTTTTTTTTTCAGTGGACATCACAGTTTGGGAGCACAGCCCTGGCAGAGGTGGGAGCTGGGCCTCTTCCTATGCAGCCTGGCAGCACCACAGTTTCATTTTTTAACCTATTTCCTTTCCCTAAAGTCCATATGATTTTCATTCTCTGCTCTTCAATGTCAACTTATTAATCAGGCAGCCTCTGGTCTAATACTGGATAAGACTCTAAGCCTCTCCCTGCCTGCTTTTCATAAAGCTTCCATGTATCCCATTAAATTTGTAGTATTATTTCCTGACGAAAATGAGCTGTGATAATAGCTAATATTTATTACCTTTTGTACTTTTTATTGCACCACATTTTTTGTCCCAGTGCATATTTTTAGTGAAGTTATTAAAAACCCTGCCCTCTGGTTACAAGCTGGCCTGTTATCTGGTACTGATGAAATCATTTTATATTTGCTTTTTGTAAGAGGAAATCATAGTAAATTCTTCACTTTTATGATCTCAGTTTGGCTACGCTTTTAAGTGCTTTAAAAAAGATGATATAACTGTGATCATCATATTTGCTTTTGAGGGTGGAAAAGCCCTCCAAGACCATCGAGTCCAACCTGTGACCAGTCCCCACCTTGTCCCCAGCCCASAGCACTGAGTGCCACRTCCAGGCCTTCCTTGGATGCCTCCACGGATGGGGACACCAACACCTCCCTGGGCAGCCCCTTCCAATGCCTGACCACCCTTTCYRTGAGGAAATTCCTCCTGATGTCCAMCCTGAGCCTCCCTGGCACAGCCTGAGGCTGTTTCCTCCAGTCCTGTCGCTGGTTGCCTGGGAGAAGAGGCTCAGACCCCCCTGGCTTCACCCTCCTGTCAGGTGGGAAGTGGATATCACGGAMAGGTTCTTYCCCCAGAGGGTGGTGGGCACTGGACAGGCTCCCCAGGGAATGGGCACGGCCCCAAGGCTGCCAGAGCTCCAGGAGCGTTTGGACAACGCTCCCAGGGATGCACAGGSTGGGATTGTTGCAGGGCCAGGAGTTGGACTGGTTGATCCTTGGGGGTCCCTTCCTGCTCAGGATATTCTGTGATTATTTGATACAGAAGAGCTGGAGGAAATTTTGGGACCATGTGAACATGGCAGCCAAGTCCACAGATGCCCTTTTTCCTGCCTTTTGGGTATGTTTTATTGAAGAAACGAATGAATTATTAGACAACTTCCTCACATGGACAAGCCCAAGCCAGAATTTAAGCTTATGCTTGCATATTTTTCATCCATGCAGAATAGCACAGAAGYGAGCTCTTTAATTATCATAAAGAGGAGACTGTCCCTAGGCAACGGTTCTTAYTTCACACCAGCTCTTCCAGGAATCTGAGAGAGCTCCTGCACCTTGTCACCTCCCCTAATAGATGAGATTATGATTCTCTGTAGCTCAGCACACGGCGTCCTGGAAGTTTGACCAATTAGGCTGATTCTTCAGCTGGATGAGTCAGCCCATACATCCTTTATAACAACTGTTTAAATAGTTGTGTGTAGATAGGTTACAAGAGAATGATGTTAAAATAGCGTTATGGCTGAGCCATCCATACAGAAAAGAAATTTCTTTTATCGTGTTACTCCTCCACAGAGAAGCAAAGGGAACATTTTTCTAAGCTGACAGGCGGTGATTTATAGACCTTGCCTTCTCCAGCCTGCTTATACCTTCGGAGTGTGTTCCTCTAGGAAGTTTCTGAACTGCAGGGATGTTGTTTTGCAGTAACTCTGTGTGCTGAGATTTCCCAGGCTGAAGGGGAAGGGTGTCTGGAGTTTGCCTTTCACTTGGAATGCTTTGAAGGGAGCTCCTGTTCCTGTGCTTTGCCGTCCTGTGACAACCCTGAGGTGCGTTAGAGAGGGTCTGCAAATGTGGTGACTCTGATTCCTCTGTGGGGTGACAGGTCTGACCCTCTGCCTCTGAGGCTTTCTGCTCCTTTTCACCAGTGGTACCTCATGTCACAGCTTTGGAGAACAATCTCTCATTGGGAATGATCATTCCCATGAGCTTCTGCCCTTTTTTCTGTCAGTACTGAAAAGAGATGGAATCCTTTTGGTTTTTAAGCAGATTACCCATCGAGTGAACTCTTGTCGCTTCTGGAGAAGAGGCTTTCCAGTGACTCCTTTTCTCTTCCAGCCAGTCCAGATAACCCAGGAATYAACCAGAAGCACTGATTTATTCAAACAGCACCAGAAGAGGTGCTGGAGTGGCCTTTCAGTGTAGACTTAGAGAGCATTGGGTTGACACCTGTCCCTGACTGGTTTTACACAAACTGCTCTCGTTATTACACCAGTCTGAGCCCTTTATCACCACTGCCACAGAGCTGCTCATTATCTTCAGGGAGACAATGATTTATTGACTATTAGCTGGGTGRTAGTTATCTCCCATAGTTATCTGACTTCTCAAGTCTTCTAGTTTTCTCATGGATCAGTTTCTTTAAAAAGTTGATGTTTTCAGAGTTGGAATAATTAAACTCTGTACTTGTCTTTAACAGAACAAGTTGGGAGTGGGTGTACGGGGGAGAAGTTGAGATATTCAAGATGCTTTTTGCAAGCAATTTATCTACCTGGAGAAATCATCTGCAAGTATTGATCATTGCTTCACTGAAGAAGACTGGGAACTTCATTCTTCTTGCTACAGTTTGGCAAGATGCATTGTCAGAGTCACTGGCTGTGTCATCTGTTCCTGTTGACTGTGCAGTGACAATGTATTTCTTATCATTAGATCACTCCCTCCTCCCTGCACCCTGAAACTGCTCTGACACACACACAGATCCAGGAACCAGTGGATGTAATTATTCCCCACACTTTTCATCAGGTCCTTAAAATATAGTGGAACCCATTCAAATGCTTCTGTTACTGAAATGCTCATACTGGAACAATTATTTTCCTCTGACCTAACTTSAAAGATTTAGAACAAAATTGCTTTGTCTCCAGCCACACCCTACAAACCAGACTTGCTGCAATAGTTGTTCGTAATCAAAAGCAAGCCAATATCTGAAATTCTCAGCTCCTAATTAAGAAAGATTTTTCTGGGCAAGGGCCAGGATTTCCTGTTGGTGGCAGCTTTTCTAAATGGAAGATGCTTCCCATGCTTCCCCCACTAGAAGGAGACCCACTGAATTCCTGCTCCCTCTTCCCAAGCTCCCTGTCCATGCCATGCTTCCTGCAAACTCCTCCGTGGGATGTTCTGCTTTCACCTGTAGGCTGTTGCTTTATGCTGATAGTTCTTCCTCTAACCTGCAAAGAAACAAATCCCAGAAAAACAACGTGGGGCTTTTCCTTGTGCCCTTCAACAGGTAAATAAATTTAAAGTCTCCCTTAATTTTTCAGTTCCCACGGGGCAGGAGTAACTCTTGGAGAGGRCACTCCTGTGAGTGTGAGCAGGACAATTTCACTCAGTGCTTTTTGATCCCAACCGTGCCAGCGTTGCCATGGCAACTGCCACATCCCCTCGGTTATCGGGAGATGCAGAGTGGCTGCTGAAGGATCCCATTACACCGACTAATGGGAGTGGTGCTCCAGGGCTCCTACTCAGGGATTGCTCTCACTTAGTGGGAATTGCTGCTGGGGCTGAGATGTTGTTTTCAGGATCCAGGAGAACAAGGGACAAAGCAGAGGAAGAGCAGAAAGGTGGAAGGACAGGGGAGCAGGCACTGGCACCAGCATCAGGGCTGGTGCAGTGGTTTTCTGTTGAGTCTTGCATTCAGAGAGGGGCTTGGAGAGGTGTCGGGATGAAGGGCTTGATTTCAGTCCCCAGGGACTGATGTGGGGGCTTATTCCCTTTATGTTATTCTCAGTTATCACCAGGCAATCTCCTTCCCTGTGGATGCAGTGGGCAAGTTCTTGCAGGGGTGTCAGGCAGCTCTCACTGCACCTAAACCTTCTCCAGACAGTGCTGGAGGAACTTGAGTCTGCAGCCAAAGCCTCTCTTGGAGGTTGAATATCTTCCAGTGCAATCAGAAGGTCACAATTTCTCTTTTCTTAACAAAGCACTGCCCAGCYCTGCCTGGCCTCGTGTCTGCTCACATCTGCTGCACGCTCACACCCGTGTGGCTGCAGCCTCTCACCTGTGCTGTGAAAAATGCTGCTCATCACCTTTCTGCCTGAGCTCAGAAATCTTCCTTCTGCTCTGCCCTGGAAGACAAGAGGACAGGTCCCGTCTGTCCCAGTGGATCTCCAGGGCTGCACGGASGAGATGGATGGAGCCGTTTGTGATCAGCAGTGACAGTTGGGAGCCGTGAGGATGAACTGGATGTGGGTTTGTGGCTCAGCTGCTAGGGAACAGATCTGTCTGCTCACATCCCCAGGTGTGGTGCTAGAAGYCCTGCAAGGTTTCCCCTGTCTGGGTAGGAGTCTGTGGGTTTTTAAGAGCTCCCAGCTAATACCTGGCTTTTTACAGGCAAGGGCCCAAKAATGTCATGTCCATCTCTAAAACACACACAAGAAAAGTATATTTTGCTTTAACTAGAATGCTCTATACGACTGCCCTAGGGACCACCTAACAAAGCAAAGAAAAAAACCTCAAACTTTTTTTTTACAGGAAATGGATCATTCCTTACAGTGCATTCTTGTTTTATATTAGTTTTTACACACACACACTCTCTTCTGCAAAGTCAGGAAAAACCTCTGAAACCTATTTTATTTTTGCCATCTGTGAGCACTAACAGAGTAATCAGCTGAAGAGATTTGTTCAGTTTTGGGTTGTTTTTTTTTTCATTTAATTGATTTTTGGAGAGAAGAAGGAAGTTAATTGTTATGCAGAAAATCTCCAAAAGTGGGAGTCACGGAGAATATCCACATGCCTAAGTGTGGGGTACACCTGCTGAACCTTTATTCTCCAAACCAGGATATACTGCAGGAAAAAAGGATTTACAGAGCAGAAACCTCAACTGACCCTTGGCTTTGGATCAAAATGCTTGGAAAAGATTTCCGTAAGTGACCACATGGAGRTACCCCTGGTGCTAATTACAGGATGTAATTGCACTTCCCATTGGGTCTGAGTGGTTTCTTACACTGCAGCTTTGTCTCCAACACCACTCTGCACTGACCTCTGCCACCCCACAGGAAACTCTGCGTGTTGAGTAATTTTCTTGTCAGCATTTGAGGTGAAATAAAAGATATTTAATGCTGCTCTGGCCAGTTTAGCAAAAGAGACCCAACACGATGGAGGAGGAGGAAGAGTTTTCAGCTGAGTGAAACCGAAGCAAAGTTTATTGACTGCCATGAAGTGCATTTTGAGTCTTGTAGCCAAACCACTGAATGCTAAAAAAAAAATAATAATCAGAACATTGCAATGCTTCACTCACACRTATTTTTCCATGCAATGTTCCATTCTCTTGTTTGTAAAGCAGCACAGGCTGTGATTGAATGTTAAACAGAACTGAGCTGCCTCTTGTTGGTACTTGCAGATGTATTAAAGCCTGTTGGGTCGGATCCACAGCTAATGGAACTGGCCTCATGCCTTTGAAGGCATCATCATCACCTAGATTATTCATTTGTGTTGTTTGCTTTTAAAAGGGTAGCTCTTGGAAGTCATTTGCAGCAATAAAGCTTCATATTTCTAATTCAAAATGGAAAGGCTTTTAATTCTGAAGTTACCCAGGGGACACTTTGCTCACCAAGTCCTCGCTTTGTTCTCATATAAAGCACCCACATAATAAGTTTTTAAGGAGAAATGGGTGTAGTGGACCATGAATGCAGAAATATTATTAGCTCTATTTCCTACTCATGATTGTAGACATAAATGCTGAAATTCAGGTGAATTTGTTGACCTTCTTGAAGGAACAAACTTCCAAGTGATTTTTTTTTTAGCCACAGGAGTGCACTGAGCAGAGGTGTTTTAATTCATGCAAGCCTGACCTTTGGAAGGAGGTAATTTCACAAAGCAAACACTTCTCAGCTTTTCCCTAGAGCCAGCCTGATCCTTGGCTGTGGGATGCCGTTGGTGTTGGGTGGTTTTACCCCCCAAAAATCCAAGATTTGGGGAATTTAGGTGTTGCAGCTTTGGGTGGCTCTCACTAGAGTGTCTGTGAGTGGAGAGTGAGCTCTGGAGCTGGGCTTGGGGGGGTCAGGTGTCAGGARAACAGAGCAGAGAACACAACCTGCAATTCCCACGTGTGTTGCCATGTGCTAATCCCTCAATCCATTCTTACTCAGCGCTCCCAGTGCTTTCCCTGCACCAAATYCAGCATCAGGGAAGATTTTGCATTCATGAGGCTCTGCAGAGGTTGAGTCTTGGCAGGCAAAGGGCAGAAAAGGAGACACTTTATTGATGACTTGATTGCTCTCATGTTCTGTTAATGCATTTAAAAAGGGGCTGTGATGAGCTCAGGAATCCATGGCCATGTCCCACGTGGAGTGACCGGAGGAAATGTCACAGCCAAGGCTTTGCAGAGCAGTGGGGAACGGAGCACGTCAGGAAGGCTTGGAGAGGATGTTCTGTCTGCTGCAGTCCCACTAATTGAAAAAACACCTCAAATTAGGGATCTGGAARGAAGTCTCTTCCAGCGTTGCTCAGCTCCTGAAATGGGCTGCCAGGTGTTCTCAGGATGTGGGTTTGGGAAGAAAAGCAACTTTATAAGCAGTTCTTATGTCACCCCACTTGTTTAATTTGGGGTGTTTTCTTTTGAAGGTAACASACACAGAATCATAGAATGGCTGGGTTGGGAGAGACCTGAAAGATCATCTGGTTCCAGAGGGAAGACTTACGACAGCTGGAAAAGAAATAAATATTCTTGGAGGAGGAGGGGGAAAAGACCTTTAAACACCTGTATGGTCTCCAAAATGGCCATGTATTTATTTGGTGTTCCTGGAAACAATACCACCCCATCTCACTATGGGGTTTGATGAAGGAATTCTTTTACGGCATTAAATGGCAGAAAAGAGAAAGCAAACCCAACAGAACTTTTTATTTACCTAAATGGAAATTCACTGATATTCATTGGTGAGGTATCCTTACTTAAAATGGCATTTAGCACTTCCATAAGGAACGGGGGCTTGGAAACGGAGCCATGAATTTTCCATCCGAGGGGTTTGACTTGGCACGGGAAGACGTCACGCAGTCCGCAGCTGGCACCAGACACAGTTAAAAAGATCTGAGGCTATTAGTGCCTAAACAGCCACTAGAAATTATATTACATGATGGAGACTGGCTAATATAATTGAGCCAGCTACTTATTGTGTGCATAATTGAATTATTTGACAAATTGCTTAGAAACACGGTGTGCTCACTCCGCGCTCGTGCTGCTCCCGCAGCTTCGCGAGGCGCGGAGCACAGGAATTGCTGGTGGTTATCTTGGAAAAGGGATGTTTCTTTGTAAGGTTTGCAAACTTGGAGAGGTTCTCTGGTGTTGTCCCACTGGGGTGGGGTGTGCGGAGATGGTCAGAGCCCGTGGGGACACGGCTGGGAGGGCAAATTGGCTTGGAGACAGACAGTGCTGCTCCAAGYGGATACCTCGGAGGCTTTAGGGTAGTTGGATAAATGAGCCTGTCTTTATTCTGTGAGTATTTTGGATTTTGATTGCTGGGCTGTGTGGGCTGAAAGGAACCCATGGAAYAGAATGGTTCAGGTTGGAAGGGACCTTAAAGATCATCTGGTYCCACCCCCTGCCATGGGGCTTGGAGCGCCCTGGTCTAGGGGAAGGTGTCCCTGCCCATGGCAAGGGGTGGAATGAGATGACCTTTAAGGTCCTCATGGATGGTGTTCAATGTTCTCATGAGAACTGGGGCCAAATTGTTTSATGGTTATGAATTGTAAGATAAAGGGCCAGAAAATCCCACCCACCCTAAAACTTCACATAAGAAATTTCGCAGCACTAAGGAGTATTTTCCCATAGCCCTGGAATTTTAGATACATGACTAAGGACATTTCCCTCTTACAAAGCATCTCCTAAAAAATACTTCTTAAGAATCTGGACACCATCTGGAATAAAGCTGTGCTGTAATAATAAAGAACAAATCCTACATCTTCTTGAACGGTACTAAGCAAATCTGAAGACCCAATTGTGTCACTTTTTTTGCAGTTAGCCTTTCAGAATTTCRGAGGCGAAGCTGTTGCCAGAAGATCAGCAAAATCAGCAACTTATTACAAAAATATTTTTAACAGTGGGGAGTGAAATGTCATTTTTGAAGAAGTGCAGTCAAATCATTTTCACTGTCAGGACGGATTAGGGTGTGTGGGTGCTGGGCAAGGCACCACAACAGTTCTTTGGCAGAGTTTGAACAGTGGGGCAGCTCTTCCTGGGTGTATTTGGGGTGTACTTCATCCCCTGCTCGATCCAAGTGTCCTGTCAGCCTGTGGCTCCCTCCCTGCCAAAATATCTGAGTTTTCTTACAATAACAGCCTGGATTTGGGTGGTTTGCACTTGGATTTCATCCTGGCAGGTGGAAGGCAGCCAGAATAGCTGGGAAGTGCTCCTGAGTTTTCCCTTTAGCTGTACCTTTCATGTCAAGATCTAATGGTGTCAATCTTATATCTAATTATCAGCTGGAAGAAGTTATGGGATGAAGGGGGAAAAAAATTGCCCTCCTGAATTTTTCATTGTCAAGCAGAAATCCTTATAATGGATTCCTGAGTGTTTGGATGTATTTGRATGCCCTTAGATGATTTTGTGATTTTTTTTCTGCGAGTTAACTGGGTTGTCAGGGGGTTGATTGGTTTCCAGGTGTAATGGCATTGCCATAAACTCCAGGAAAAGCTTTGCTGCCTCTCCAAGCACAGCTCTTGTGCTCTTCTCTGAAATAACCTTGACAGAATTTCTGCCAATTTTGTTCGTAACAAATTTTGCCTTGTTCTTTGCCTTTCTTCTTCTACAAAGAGAAGATTAAAACCAGGAGAACTCCTTGAACTGAATTGCCTATTAAAGGTCACAAAATTTCGCAATTCCCAGCAACACTGAAGGTGTCTTRTAGAACCAGCCATGGCAGCAGCAGTGGGATCCTTTCCTGATAAACGGGAATTTTGTGAAGAGGGTGAGCCTGAAGTGCAGGAACAGGCAGAGGCACCAGAGGCTTCTGAGGTCCCTTATTCCCATTACAGCTGCTGAGACCAGGAAAATGGTGCAGAATTTTGCAGGGATTTTTCCATGGTAAATGATCTTTACTTGGGAACTAAACTGATCTCCTTCACAATTGCACAGAGCCCTACACTGTGAGAGCATTAACTCTTCTCTGGGTGGTTTTCCTGTAGGCAGCAAGGCTTTTCCTGGTTGTGGCATCTTCCTGGTTCTGCTCCTGTTTGGACTATATATAAGCACGCAGATTCTATTCTCTGAGCAGTGGGAAAAGTGTCCAGAGTCAAACATTGATTTACCAGGTTTAGAATTAAAATCATGTCTGATATCTAAGAAGTGCCACCCACACTGAAAGAAGGGAAATTTCAGTTGGATGTTGGGAAGAAATTCTTCCTGTGAGGGGAGTGAGGCACCCTGGTTGCCCAGAGAAGCTGTGGCTGCCCCATCCCTGGAAGTGTCCAAGGCCAGGTTGGATGGGGCTTGGAGCAACCTAGGATAGTGGAAGGTGTCCCTGCCCATGGCAGGGGGTGGATCTGGATGATCTTTGAGGTCCCTTCCAAGCCAAACCATTCTGTGATTCGATGAATAAGGAACAAAAATGTAAAAACCTTGCAATGGAAAAAGCTGTTAAATCAAGGCCCTGCTGTTTGGATGCGCCATTGTTCTGTGGTTGCCTTTTAAATAAGGCTCTGCACTGTGGCGAGAGAGGGGAAAAAGGGAATTTTTGATGAAGAAGGAAATCCTGGGCAGCTGGTGAAATCAAAGGGAGCAGGAAGGATGCTTCCATGGGCTGCATGAAAGCCAGGTTAGCTGGAACACCACTGCAATTAGACATCCTCTCCCTGGCACACATCGTGGTGCCAACTGCTGTCCTGTTGCCTGATGAGGATGGATCCTTTTATTCATCTGTTTTGAAAATGCAAAAAATATTCTTCCTCTGTGGGGAAGGGGGGAGGAGCCACACCCAGTGTGCTGCTGTTGATGGGAGGTTGACATCATCCTTCGTGGATGTTAAGGGCCTCTTCCCACGTTTTTTGGAGGATGGGGAGTTTTTTGGTGTGGTAATGATGTTTGCTCCTCTCTGTTCCCGCAGACGCTCCCCTCTTAAAGGAACCTTTGGGAATCATGTAAGATTTTGAGGAGAGGGCAGGCAGATCCCCCCCCTTCTTTCACCCACTCGAGCAGTCACATGTGACAGATTCATGCCTGCAGCACTTGGAGGTTTTATCTGCTCACTAAATTTTATTTCCCCTCTGTGAGTGTTTATATTGCTTAGAGACTGCCAAGGTTCGTGTTAATCATAAAAAAAAAAAGTGGAGGTTTATTAGGTATTGCAGCTCTGTGATTCTTTGGTGTTTGAATGTTAATGAAGCTTCGTATGCTCTGGAATAGTTGGAGAGGTGGATCTTAGCTCTGGCATGGCAAAATACCCGGGGGTGGATTTTTTTCTTCCTTTCCTCTGGCTTTTAACATCTTACATGACATTTCATCCAGAGCAATTTTACACCATTTATCATCATGTGTAATATTGTCACGCTGTAATTTTGCAAGTGCATGAAAGGCAGGAGGGTGAAAATGGGCTCAATTACAGCCCGGAGGGAGGGGAGAGCTCAGCAGAGGGACCTGTTCCTGGGCCATCATGGATTGGATGTCAGCACTTTGCCAGAGCAGAGCGACAGAACAGAGGGGGACTTATTATTTTTAGGGACTCAGTGGGCAGACAGGAGGAAAGGAGCCCCTCAAATTGCAGCTCTAATGGTCATTTCCATAGGCTGTGCATGTACATGGGATTTAGCAAAAGAAGAGATACTCCTGACAGCTCAGTTCTTTCTTCTTCTGAAGGCTGAGTTTCAAGCAACATTTCTTTTTTCATTGCATATTTAGGGCAGAGTAGCCCAGCTGGAGAGCTGAGCATTTCTTATTTCTGAATTTCTAGCCAGGGCTGCCCCTCGGGACTGGTTTTGGTAGAACAAGGTGTACATCTTGTTTTAGTGCCTTCAAATTAACCTCAAAGGAGACTTGTGTCGTTGTCATCCTGGRGTGAGTACCTACACTGGAATTAGAGCAAGTACCAGGCCTGACATGCTCCCCTTTTAAATGGGGAAGGGTTGATGGACGTGTGTTCTACAGGGGAAAGTGCTCCTCCACAGTGACCTGTCATCAGGATTGTGATGGCTCTTTACGGGGAGGGATCTGTTTTTCCCAGGTCTCCTGTTGGAAAAATAGAGCATACTTAATCCAGGATGTCTTTCCTTTTTACTGTTCCAACGCATCTTTAAAGATTTTTTTCAGGTGTAATATAACTTCTCTTGGGGACAGAAATCATGTCAAATTCCATTTGCATCTCCCTTGAACCCAGCTGACACTCCTTCCTCTTTATCACCATGGAAAGGGATATGACCTCCCCAGGATGGGAACCCCAGGGCTGCCATAAACCCAGTCTGAAATTTTTCCATTCAACCCTGTGGGCACTGATGGAGAGGAGATGGATCCCAAATTTTCGTGGTCAGACTGGTGCAATTCATCCAACTGCTCTCCTTTCGTACCAGCTCCCTCTCCAGCTCTCCAGGCCTCTCTTACAYGTGTTCTCTCAGCTCCAGCAGTAAGTGCTGCTCCCTCTGCTGCTGCCTTTTGCTTAATTGACCCATTTTGCAGCAGATTAGGCCCCAAGGAGGAGGTTAATTCAAGCAGGGATGTTAAAAGGCAGGTCGGGGCTTCAGTGAACTGTTCGTCCTTGGCAAAGCCTCTGAGCCYCAGCCTTACCTTTTTACACTTTGTCTAAAACACTCTGACTTAACAATGAACTCAGGAATCTCCCCTGCTAGACAGAGTCTCCACAGCTCTCTCTTTGCTGAGTTTTGGATGTGATGGGTAAGGTTTGACACCACGGATACAGATTTACCTTCACTCCTTTGTCTTAAAACAACCACCAGAATTGTAGCTCTGGATCTTCCAGCATAATCCAGTCCCACCGTGCAGTGTGTGGGGTAGGAATGCACCCACCAGGCAGCTCATCTTTCTGTGGGATTGGTGGGAAGACTTTTCCTGCCCTGCAAGCAATTCCAGTTGTCCCATGAGTCCGTGCAGGATTRCATATCCCACCAGTCCCAGAACTGCAGCTGCTGGAATGATTGAAGGGGAGAATCAGAGCACATTTCAATGTGAACCAAYAGTAAGCAATTAGTAGATACTTATTGATACAATATCACTAATATTGTCTAATATTATTGTTACAAAAGCAAGATTATATTGATTAATTCTGAGATATAACCAGCTTGCTGTTTATTAGCTGCTGTTCCTGACAAGCCTGTCCACTATCCTGTAGGAATTACCAGTGTTTTCCCACTTTCTACCATCACCTCTGCTATAAATTAAGTCTCCTATAGCTAAGGAACAACTTCTGCCTGTACCTACTATTAAATTTCCCTGAACACCCATACAGGAAAATAAGGAATACAGGAAAATAAGGAGGATTGTGACACACCTGTAGCAACAAGGTGAATGAACTCAGAATGATGAGATGGAGATGAAAAAATTGTGGCTTTTCCTTGCTAGGGCAGAAAATGATCCTGATGGCCTTTAGCGCAGGTCGGTGCTCTAATTTAGGCAGTCAGAGTCCAGAGCCATTTGTGCTGCATTTGTGGAATTATGGGACCAAGAAAGCTCTGGGAAAGGGGAGGATGGGAGTGTTTTACAGATCCTTGCTCAGTCCTTAAGGAATATACAGCTCAGCAAAAATMAAGGATCAGGGCCTCAGCCCAGACATTGATTAGGGACAGAAAAGTTGCTGTTGGATGAACTGTTTAGGAGGGATCTGGAAAGACTGGAAAGGAGGGAGCTACAGCAGAGAAACAGAATGGTGCAGCAGGGTAACCTGCTTGGGAATGAGGAGAGGGGAATATTTGAGCCCCAAAGCGGGAATTGTGTCCAGTACCTCCAACATCAGCATCTGCTCTTGGGCATGCTGTGGGATTTTGTCAGTGATCGGGATATTGTGCTTTTACAGCTTGGAGAAACAGAGAAGGGTTCCCTTTCTCCTGCAGGGCACAAGTTATCCTTGGKGAATCACCCAGGAGGCACAAAGGGATGTGTGCTACAAAAGGCTCGATCCTCCTCCCTGCTCACCTGCCTCTGTTCCCAGAAAAGTGGGATCTGCCGTGGTCATAAGGCCCTTTCTCCACACACATCAGACCTGGCACGTGGAGTGTGGCCGCTGGAGGGTCCYGCTGGAACAGCTGAGACCATGGGAACGCAAAGCCTCTGAGGACACCAAACACTACAGCAAAATCCCTACATTTGCAAGGGGTTAAAGGCAGGAATGTGCCCTGGTGAAAGTCCGGGGGAGGGGGATGGGAATGGTGTGAGAATCCAGGGTATTGGATCCAGCACTCAGTCAATTACCATGCTCAGTTAAGTACTGCACGGAGCGGTGAGGGCTGCAGTCTGTTGGAATGTCTGCTCCTATAAGTCACTTAATTACGAGGTTGCTCATGTGCCATTTTAACATATGTAGAGTAACATTATCCCTCTTTTCTAGGTCACTATTCTCATAAGCCTGGCTCTTGCATTCCTTGCCTGCATAGTGTTCCTCGTGGTGTACAAAGCCTTCACTTACGACCACAGTTGCCCAGATGGATTTGTTTATAAGGTAAGGAACTTCAGAAGGATGAATTGCCCGAGCTAACGACAGGCTCTAATTGCCTGCATGGTTACAGCCCGAGCTGCTTTCTTTGACCAGGCCAAACAGAACATTTGGCAGGAATGTGTTGAAATGGAAAAAGTGTTATGGGAAATGTGGACGTGCATCTGCCTCCATCGGCTACTGTTACAGTGTAATTGTTGGGATTAGCATTTGGTGAACACTACAGACAGATGTTCAGGAACAATCCCTCATATTTGTCAATGGATTTATTGCAGCTGGGATCCCGCCTTTGCTTCCCACACTTCCAAGCAACTGGGGTTTACTGGCATACATTGTAATGCAGAGCCAACTCCTGGAGTGCTGACACATGTGCCCTTTGTGAAAGAAATCCAGATTTGCCCGAGTAGTTCACCTTTGGTTGCTCTTGAGCCTCTGTCAAGAACAAAACCATGTAACAATTGCTAAAACCTGAGTACCCAGTGATTTTATATTGAATATTCACAGAGAACTGTTTGCTTGGTCTGTTGAGACTTAAAAAAAAAGAAGTTTGCAAAATAATTCACTGACTCCTCACTGTGTGAAGRAAGTCATAAACTCACAGGAGTCTTGACCATGCCGGAGATAATCTGTGATCTGGAAAATAGAGTAAGGTGTTGGTGTATTAGTCATTGTGAATTATTCCCTTAGGTTATRTAAAAAGGGAGAATTGAGATCGTTCAGCCTGCAGAAGAAAAGGCTTTGGGGTGACCTAACTSTGGCCTTCCAGTACCTGAAGGGAGCCTGCAAGAGAGATSGAGAGAGACTCTTGACAAGGGCCTGGAGTGACAGGACAAGGGGGAATGGCTTCAGACTGAGAGAGTAGGGTTAGATGGGATATTGGGAAGAAATTGTTCCCTGTGAGGGTGGGGAGGCCGTGGCACAGGGTGCCCAGAGAAGCTGTGGCTGCAGAGTTTTCATGCAGCACTTGGGCAGAGCTGCTCAGCCAGCCCTGCCCGGCCCCAGCAGGGCCCTGGTTCTGTGTGTGTGTGTCAGGAACGCAGGGAACCAGTCAGCCCCTGTTCCCATCCCGGCTGGGATCAGCKGCCCGCGGGGTTGCCAATAGCGGCAGGTTTGGAAGGCGGCCGCCCCGCTCGGTGCATTCCCACGGCACCGGCAGGCAGCTGCGGCAACCCGAGTCCAAACGGGGGATGCTGGAATGTGACGGGATCGCTCTGCTTTTGCTTTCCCCCTCCCCAGCACAAGCGCTGCATCCCGGCCTCGCTGGACGCCTACTACTCCGCACAGGATTCCAACTCCCGGGGCCGGTTCTACACCGTCATCAGCCACTACAGCATGGCCAAGCAGACCAGCTCCCGGGCCGTGTCCCCCTGGCTGCCCTCGGGCTCGGCCAGCCACGACAGCAAGGCAGCCAAGACAGAAGGGCACTAAAGGGCACGAGCGGGAGGGCAGGGAGACAGCACCGCTGAGCCTGCCCTGCTCCCGGCACGGCGGGAGCGAGTCCGGCCCCACCGCGGGATCATCTCGATGGATATTTCTTTTCGTGCATTGTTCTCGTTGATTTGTAACCGAGTCGAGCTCTTGTACAAAGGCATGTTTGATGTTGACTGTACCTTACRATGTAAAAATATTTTTAAATCATTGCTTAACTATTTGTTAGAAAAATAAATTAAAAAACAAAAAAAGCAAATTAGGTCAAACAGCCAAGAGAGGAGAAAAGCAGCAGAGAGGATCCCGCGAAGTTTTGTCGGTGCTGGAAAGCTGTGACAGAGGCTCCACACGCAGTGAAGGAAGAGCTGGAATCCTTTCAAGAGGGGRTAGAGAGAACCCAGGACAAAGACATTGTGATGTTGTTTGGTTTGCCAAAGGGGGGATATTTCGCTGTCAGATTGAATCCAGTGTCAGTGCTCATTCACTGACAGAGAAGTACAAGCATCCCCTCCTCCCCCAAACGTGCTCACGTGCAAACACACACAAACCCTGCACAGTGCCCCAAGGAAATCCAGAAAGCTCCTGGCATTCCTAACGAGCCACCACGGTGCTGGTGATCCTGGCCGGGCTCTGAGGCTGAAATCCAGGCTGCTGTTTGGAGATGGAGCAGGATGGAAGCTGACAGAGGCTGCTGTAGTGAAATCTTGAATAAGCTTTTGAGCACAGGACTCGGAGTCAGGAGATCAGGGCTCTCCTCCTTCTGGCAGAGTTTACCCTGCATGAGCTTTGGCAATTTCCATGAGGCTTCATCCTTTGGGACCTCTCTCCTGAGGGTCACCCAGACACAAAGAAATGCCATTATGATCTGAGGAGCTTCTCAAAAGTGCTGATAGTATTGAGCCTCTAGCTTTTCAACCCCTAATTCTCCCATGAAATGGGATGCTCCTGCTTCCCTCCTTCAGGTACTTCAGCATTTCCTGTCATTCCAGATCACCAGAGAGAGACACAAGGGCCCATCAAATCTCTCCTTCAAACACAGAGCAGACCCCAAGCTTAATCCAGTCCTGACCAGTGTAACACACCTCTCCCCACAAATGGCATGTGAGATTAGTGCAGGCTGGTGGCATTTAAAACCCCCAAGGATTTCTCTTTTTCCAGAGCTGCAAACCTTTGCTGCAGAGCAGGGAGAGCCGAGCAGCAGGAGCAGGGTGCACAGGGAGGGCAAGGCTCACYTTGGACTGAGGCTGCTTTTTCAGGTTTTTGGCTAGACTGGGATGGAAATTAGGAACTGGCCCCTTCTTCCCTTCCATTGGGCAGTTTTGTCCTCCGTGTCGGATACAGAGACACTGGACAGTGTGTGAGGGCAGAACTGCTCAGTCCTACAGGCATCATGATAAATAACTGTATAGTGTAGCTAAAAATGTAGTGCCAAATGCCATYGTCTGATTCCCTCTCCTCCCTCCCCTTTCCACCTGTAAATTCATTTCTCACTCAAAATGTACAAACCACCCCCTCCACCAACAACCCGAACTCCAGCAAAACCACTGAACAGTTTATAATTTTGTGGTGTATTTTTTGTCAGTAGGTAGCAGAGACTGAAGTATTTTTTGGTGTAATTCTTGAACTTTTCTGACGGGATTAAAATAAAGTTCGATGTGACTGAGCGTCCCCGTGGCTCCAGTGGGTTTCCTTGGCACCTCATTCCCTGGGCTGGGAGATGGGGGGTGGGGGGGGGTTGTGTGGTGCTGCCAGGCAGAGGCTGTACCCCTGCACCAGCCCCAAGGTGACTCTGGATTTCAGGAGGCATTTTCAGAGCTTCCCATTTTCCCTTTTTAATGCCCAGCTTTTATTCCCTGTGTTGCCACCCATTTCCCATAGGAAAATAGTCATTAAACCCAAGCCCATCTTCTACTGGCTTTACAATGGACGTCCCCTTCATTCCCATTTTAAAACCAATGGATTAGAGGAACTTTTCCTGGCAGCAGTGTCTCCCTTGCCGTCTTTTCCTGATGGAAGCATTCCCGTCTGCTGGAGCAGGCTCCCGTGGAAGGGGTGTCAAACAAAGGGAAATCCAGCTGACAAACCAAGGGCCGCAGCTGAACTTTGGGAAAGTTGAGCTCTGTTCCCAAACTCTGCAGCTTGGTTTGTAACAAACCCACAGCTGTATTCATCTCACAGGCTTCACAAAGCAGATTGTGTTTCCTCACATCCTTCGGCCCTTTGAAATGGAATGATACCCCRGCATTAAATTGACTCATTCCCAAAGGCTAAAGAACATTTTATAAAACCTCTGGATAGCTTTCCATCCAAAAAAAAAAAAAAGTATATTCAGAGTTGCGAAATTGAGCTACCACAGGAGAGAAACCACTCTGGTGTTAGAGGTCAGCACTGAGTGCTTGTGAAATGTATTAAAAAAGATCYAGTGCTGTGCAGGATTGAGTCACGGGATAATTTAACCATGGAATTCTATTGCCACTTTCCCAGTAATACTCTCACTGCATGTTTACTTTAATCTGAAAAACCCAGGAATCAAATCATTTGAATTAAAAGGGTCTAGCTTATTATTAGATAAGTGAGTCAGTGGGGATAACCATTCCTATTTAATAAGGGAAAGATCAAAATCTATATAGAGCAGAATGAAAAAAAAAAAAAAGACCCAAGAAAGACTCAGGGGAAAGCAAAAGAAACCAAACAATTCAACTGAACTCCTGCTGCAAGTTSCAGCACTGTGAATATTCTTATTACAGCTTCTGTACAACTGCACTTGAGCTTCCAAGATCAGCCACGTATTTTAATCACAGAGAGAAAACGGGAATTGTAGTGCATCATCTTCTTMTTTCAGTCTTTCAAAGCCTCCTTCAAGGCTGATCAGAAGTTTGCAGTGCTGATTAAAGAGCGTGTTGGTGACAGCCCAGGCTCATCACGGCTGTCAGCTCTCTGCGCAGTCTGAGGCTCTCGAGGGGCTCTGGAGAGCTGTGTTTTTGGGAGCTGCGTCTGGGTGAGGGCTCAGGCTCAGCCCTGGGTGGTACCAAGGAAGAGGAGCCTTCCCTGTGCTTCTCCCAACATTTCTGTGATGGCCAAGTCCATCAGCTCCAACCTTTTCCTCTGTGCCTTGCTCTGCTGAGACAGGAGTCCCTTTGGGTGATCATCTCCCTTACAGGAGAGTTTGAGCTCCCCACCAAAATGCCCTTGTGGGCCACTGGGTCTGGAAGAGTTGTGGGCCTGGAAGAGTTGTCAGTCATGCAGGGAGGGGTGCCTGGACTGTTTGTTTGCCCTGCTGGAGCAGTAGGAAGGGTGGAATGAGAACTGTCAGCATGGGAATTGAGCTCATCCGGCTGGGACAAGGGCATCCTGAACAGGCAGCAATCCCGTGGAACCACTGGCAGAACATGTGGGAAAAAATAAATGTACTAAAAGGTGTGGTGATGCCACGGTGGGAACTCAGCTGGGAGGGAAGGAAGAGGCTGTGGCTGTTGGAGCTTGAGAAAGATGGAGAGCAAGAGCAAAGGAGATGGCCCCAGCCAAGGCAAGGAAGCAGGAATAACCCAGTGACCCTGAGCCGCTGCATCCTCCCTGCCCGATCCAGACTGTCTTGTTTGGGAAAAGCTGCTCGGAACATCTGCCGGCTGCAGCGCCCTGGGGGGAATCACTGACTCCGATCCTCTGGGACTGCCTGCAGAGCCAGGCTGAGCAGAGGAGGTGCCCACGGGGCTGGCACGGACAGCAGGGTCTGTGCRGGGTCGCGGAGGTGACTTTGTGCTTTGGATTCCAAAGACAGCTCAAGGCGCTGCCTCGGGATCAGGAAAGGAACAGTCCCTGCTCCTTTGCATGGCATGTTTTATTCCCTTTATCCTCCCCCGTGCTTGCCAGCTGTTCCTGGTTTGTAATAATACCTCCAGTGATAAGTGTAAGGGTCGTGCACTGAGCTGTCTACAATCACATTTTATACGATTAGTCAGGGGTTTTTAAAGCACCCTAATTATTACAGTCAAACCGGATTAAGCCATTCCTCTAATAGATTTTCGGTTCCTGTAAAATAGGCCAGGGAAAATGACTTACGGGAGGAGATGGGGGAAGGAAAGGCTCTTCCCTTCCATCCTTTTGGCCTTTGCTTTTCTTGAAATGCCAGCAGGGGCAGGGGCATTGCAGGGATCCCACTGGGAGCACTGGGTGAGTGCCCAGCAAAGCTGGGGGTGTCTGGCACTCGGCTCCCCTTCTCACCTGGTGCCCTTTGAGGGGCAAAAGAGGTAAAATCCTTTTGATTTAAAATGTTACTCCACTCGGCAAGGTGGATGACAAGTCCTTTGAAAGGTYGTGGGTTGCTCCCTCATGGAAAATAACCCCCGGGAAGCACAGGAAGGTGGGAAGTGCAGTCCCATTGTGCCTGAACCGCTGTTGCTGGGGAGGATTAGTGCTGGAGAGGCTTTGTCCTGCAGCAGGCAGATGGTTCTGGGGAAAAGAGGAGCGAGAGGACATGGAAAAGCCTCTTAGCAGCAGGTTACACAGCTCATCCCGGCACATCCACAACGGGATCTGATCCTGATCCCGCTGCCGGGCAGGACCCGTGTGCTGGATGAGCATCGCTGCCCCCCCCCGGGGCTCTGCATGGGGGCACAAACGAGGGGCTGTGGGGTTTGCCTTGCTCTGACACAGAGTGTGAGCCCCACTGGGGTGAGCACGAGTGGGAACCTGCACACCGAGCAGCCTCGATGAAATATTGACCCCGCACGGGCAGCGGCGTTCGGGACAAACCCCCCGTGGGGGCTTCCGGTGGCACTGAGTGAGGGATGGGGACGTCATCCCTCACCGCTCCTGTCCCTCCTCCATCCTTGTGGAAGGCCAGCGCTCTCCAGCTGCAAATGGCCAAGGAGAGCCAGCCCCTACAGTCCCAGGGGCTACAAAGAGCCACCCTGCTGGGGCTGTGAGGTCACAGGAGCCCCCAGGTCCGTGGCACGGGGTGGCTCCAACGGCAGCACGGTGCAAATCCCAGGGAGGACTTGCGGGAGCAATGCCAGCAGCAATTCCAGCCTGTGCCAGCAGCCTCCCAGCCCCTGCTGAGGGCAGAGGTGRCACCTGGTCCCTGCTGGGGCCGTGCGTGGCCCCAAAATCCGAGCTCCCAAGCCTTGCATTGGGAATTCCTTCTCCTCAAGCTGCTCTGCAGGGCTGGGGGCAGCCCTGGGGCACAGCCAGCCCAGGCCACGAGCTGTCCCTGTCGCTGGGGTGGGAGCAGCACTGCAGCAGCTCAGGGCTCTGCTAAACCCTCASTTCCAGCCCCTCCAGCCGTGGCCACATTTCAGGGGTGGGCAAATTGATTTCTGTGTATATTTTGTATGCCAGGTTATTACAATTACTCTTCGGGATCCTTTGGGATGAAAGGCTATTAYAGAGATGAAAGCTCATTAACAATAAATATAAAGGGTCAAAACTCCCCATAAAAATGTATTAGAAACAGATTCTAGTTTGGAAATGTAAATATAGCATTTGGCAGCGCTCCGGACTGGCTGCTCTGGTGTGCAAGACAGCTTAATCCAYGGGGAAGATGTGGCTACTTTTATAGCAGGCAGCAGAATTACTGTGTGAATTATGGAGTTTTGGCTCGCTGGATAAACAACTTCTGCCTGCCATCAACAAAAAAAAGGAATTGTTRCAGCAGGGAGGAGTAAGATTTCTCCTGCTAAAAATAGGATTTTTTGTAGTAGAGCTGRAGAATCTTTGGGAGTTTACAAGTAAAAATGTTGAGGGAGAAAAAAAATAAAGGTGAAGGGAATTTTGGAATGATAGTGGTAGGAATGGAAGTACCTAAACAGTGAGAAAAGCCCCCCCACCATCTTTTTCAGATGTGTTTTCATAAATTCATGCATGAAGGGGAAGCTGAACCTGTCTTTTCCCCAAAACATTTGAAGCACCAACATTTCCCACCCTTTTCCCTTTTCCCTTGAGCAGACTCCAGCTGCCTCACCCACACAGGGGTGCAAACGAATGGTGGTGACCCCACACTGGGGCTGCCAGGGCTGTTCCTGCATTCCCACCACGGGAGTGCATCCGTGGGGAATCCGTGAGCAGGATGCAGGCCAACACACTTGTCAGTGATTTAGGGATAAGGATTGCTCCCCAYATTCCAGCAGAGCTCAAACACAGCCTGGACTGTCGGGTGCTAAAGGCTCTGAGCAGGTTGCAGGTGGCACAAACTCACTGGAGCAGATTTTCAGTGCCCCAAGTAGTGAATATTCCAGAGGAACCGTTTTCCCCAGTCTGATCCTCAGGCTGAAGGTGTGGAAGAGACCAGCAGAGGGAGAGGAGTGGGTTTGTGGCTTTTGCTGAGGAAGAGGCTCTGCCAGCAGCACTGGGGTCCCGCGGGGCTCCAGCTCAGGCTCAGTTCACAGAGGTGCTGCACTCACTGCATGTTTAAAGATGCAGCATTCCCTCCCTGCTCCGTGTTATCCCTTCAGAAGGCATTTTCCTGGTGGTTTTTGATCAATTGGCATAATCACTGAGACCTTAAGATGAGTAATTAAGATGTTAAAGYCTTCGGCTCGTACGGATGACATTAATCTGTGCACTCCGTCCCCCCTCCCTGCACTCCACCCCACGACCTGCTCACTTCTGTGCCTTGGCCACGCTGGAAAAAATATCAATGAAGCTTTTTAGTAAAATAAAAACCAACTAAGACACGGCACTTTAACCTCCTCAGCCTAAATACACAAAGAAAGGGAGAAAAATCTGTTCCATGCCTTACTCAGCTCCAGGTTTATTGCTTTTCCCTGCTGCATTCAATCTGCACAGCACAGCCATGACTCTTTGTGAAAAAAGGATGCCTGGCTCTTCACCCTTTTTATTTCCAGGGATGTTTTGGGATGTACCTGATGGAGAAGCTGTTGATTTTTGCATGGGTACATATTAATAAGAGAATCCCAGAGAAGCACAGCCCATGGAAGCCCCTGGAATTCTGTCCAGCAGAGAGACTGGCACAGCCCTGGCCGGAGGCCTCAGCACAGGGATCAGGGCACTGCAGGGACCCAGGCACCCCTTTGGCTCTGTCCTGTTGGCATTTAATCCCAGGTTTGGATTCAGCCCTGCTTCTGCTTTGATTCTGCCTTTAGGAAGAGGTTCTSCCTCTCCTTAACCTGGCACGAGTTCACAAATCCTGGGATGGGGAGAAGAGGATGATTTGTGCCGTCTGTGAGTGAGGGACCAGCAATGCTGGTGGCCCCACAGCCTTGGCTGGATGGCTCTTGAGTCAGATTTCCTGATTACAGGCATTTAAATGATGCTGTACTCATTTTTGGAGGGTTTTTCCCTCTTTTTCTTTTTTTTATCCTGGATGGCACTGGCCCTCTCCTGCTCGTGGAGAGCTGCTGAGACAGGGAGGGGACAGGGCAGTGCATGGAAGGGACACGAGCCCGAGCTTTGGTGCTTGTTTAAAACCAAACAGTGCAAATAAACTGTCAGAACACCCCAAGGCTGTACCGAGGGTGCCTTTACCTGGACCTGCTGGGRGTGATTTCAGCACTCCCAGGGGGGAGGATCTCGCGGTAATCACTCGTGCGGGGACTAAACAAAACAACCTCATTACTTCCAGGGAGAGCATTTTCCAGCCTGTAATTGGGCACAAGGATGAGAAGCGAGGGAGTTGGCGTGGAGAGGCTGCTGGTCTGGGATCCCTGATCGCCTGGGATGCAGCTTTTGGGGGGSAATTGCCTGCTGGGAGAAACAAACCCCATCACAGCCCTTTGAGGAAAGCAGCCTGGTGCCACGGTCGTTCTTGATGAAGAAACACACCTCGAGTTAAAGGGAAAGGTGGAAGCTTGTGATGCCAGCGGGATTGTTGCTGCCAGGAGCTGTAAGAACCTTGGGAAGGGCTGATGTGAGCAGGAGAGGGTGGCTGGCAGGGCCCCCTCCAGCCACAGCAGTTGCCTCCACAGGGTGCCAGCGGGGGATAGAAAATTTCATTTGGAATTCTGTTTCTGTGGGCTGTTTGAAGACCACTCAATCCAGCTTCCACTGGAAAGAAGAACACTGGAATTGAGATTAAATGCTGCATCTGCTTTGTTTTATTYTCTTTCTTCCTTTTCCTCCAGTTTGTTTGCTCCCCAGCTGCAGCACAGTTCCATTTGCTTCGACAGAAATCACTCCTGCCTTGCCCTTGTTTTGTAAATCTGTTCTTTCTGCTTTCCCTGGACTTTCRAACACCCCAAGGAATCCAAGGCAAAGAGCCCCTTTCAGTCCCAATCCCTTCTGGCCACCGACTCCTTCAGACACATGGAAATGAGGAAACACAAACTCAGTGTCTGTGTCTGATCCAAATCCCCTTTCCCTCGGGGTGAACTGCCCTCCAGGGGGTTGGGTGCCCCGATCTGGGGTTTTCCTAAAACCAGGCACAGCCAAGCTGCCCTTTCCCTGGTGCACATCAGGGRTAGCCTGCTGAATGATCTCCCCTGAGGATGGATTTTCTTAGTTTTGACTTAAATTTTTAATATCTGTGGGACATGAAATAACCATTTCCATTCCCATTTAATCCCAAGCTGCCGGGTGCATCCCTTCGGCTCCAAGGGCTGCTCACAGCAAGAAGCTGAAGGAGAAGGAGCCCTCACTTATATTTCACCCAGGATGTCATCCCATGACACTGAGAATGCCACCACCAGCCACGACAACTGGCTTGGCTCCAGAATTGAAAAAAAAATCCCATTTAACCCCCTCTCCCCTGTGTATAATTCATACAGACTGTGAAATCCAGCTGGTGGGAGGTGAGGGAAGTTTAGGAGAGCTTTTGTYGCTGCTGTGAGGCACAGAGGTGTGGCAGTGGCTCCCTGCTCGGGCTGTGAGCTCCTCGGGGATAAGAGCAGACATTATCGGATTAATTATCAGTGTAATGAGTCTGTCCTATAAAAAGGAGCAGCTACTCCACAGCCCGGCGGGGCTGGGAGCGCCTGCTGGCACTGCGGGGGGATAAGAGGATGTGACTGTCTGATCCCTCTGGATGCGGGGAGTGCCAGGGCTGCCAGACGGATCCCAGACTAATCCCACCTCCACACCTCAAATCCCACCTCCCAACCCCAAATCCCACCTCCCAACCCCAAATCCCACCTCCCAGCTGCTCTGCAGCCACAGGGGTGGGGAGGGCAGAGCGGTGCTGCTGCCCGGGGCTGTTTGGCCCTTGCTCGCTCCATCAGTGCTCGGTGCTGCCTCCGAGCCCGAGCTCAGTCTGGCAGCTCCCGGGGAGTTCCCTTTCCCRTGTTTGCAGGTGAAGGCCATCGAGAGCTTTATGGGAATCAGGGAACAGCCCCTTGGAGTGCCCACAGGGSCTGGTGGGGCAGGAGTGCCCCATTGCGCAAATGCCCTCATTTCACAGAATCATGGAATGGTTTGGGTTGGAAGGGACCTTAAAGATCATCCYATTCCTCCCCCTGCCATGGGCAGGGACACCTTCCACTATCCCAAGTTGCTCCAAGCCCCATCCAACCTGGCCTTGGACACTTCCAGGGATGGGGCAGCCACAGCTTCTCTGGGCAACCTGTGCCAGGGCCTCCCCACCCTCACAGGGAAGGATTTCTTCCCAATATCCCATCTAACCCTRCTCTCTGTCTGTGGGAAGCCATTCCCCCTTGTCCTGTCACTCCATCCCTTGTGAAGTCTCTCTCCATCTTTCCTGTGGGCTCCCTTCRGGTCCTGGAAAGTCACAATTTCAGAAGACCTGAACAGCCACAATTAATCCTGATGCCRTGGGGGAACTGAACTCTTTGGGAAGAGCATCCCTCTATCTCCATACCAGTGGGAAGGAGAGAGTCTCAGCTGCCTGAGGAGCTCCTGCCACCCTGCCAGGTCCCCACCTGGGGAATGCCACCTGAGGGCAGTTCTTGGATGTGTTGAGATCAGCAGAAAATCTTCCATTGACTGACACCCCCCAGCTTTCCCCTTAGYTCATTTTCAGGTATAGAACAACTATTTTGAAGTAGTTTCAAATGTTTTTCTTTGATTCCTGCCTGGTGCYGAGAAACCTCGCTTCAGGGTTTAGCGGTAAGTAGCACAAAGGATTTATTTTTAGTTTTCTAAAACATTTTTCAAATTGCTYTTGCTACCACACACAATGTACATGATGGAGCAGAGTGGCTGAAGAAAATTTTCAGCTTGTTGCAAGAGTCAGGATGRTTTACTCCCAGCTCCCCTGCTAACGAATTCCGTGCTCATCCCAAATTATAACAAGACAATTTTTTTTGGCTCATTCTTGTCTTTCCCTTCAAAAGTGTCTTGCTCAAGTCCCTCGTAGCTCTCTGTGTATCCTAGCAATGCTGAGGACCAAGTGAACTCATATTAATGGAGGACCTGGCCCTCTGGTTTTTAATAWTTCACACCATTGATTTTTCCCTCTGTCTCCATTCCTGCAATCACCTGCAGGTTTTGCAAATTATAATGTAAACCCAAACTGGGCTGCACTGAGATCTATTTYCCTAACACAGTCCCATCATTCCTGCACTCCAAGGTCCCTTTATGCCAGCTATAACTCTCTCTAATAGTTTTGTCCATTTTCGGCGATTTTCCTGCTCAGGAGCTAAGAAAACTGAAAGGAAATGATTTAACTCAGGGAGGTTTTGAATAAAGAGCAATTTGTCCTCCTGTTCATTAAAGTCTTCTATTCTCTGCTCTCAACACTTATATTTTGTCAAGGTACCAGCACRAGGTTCCAGAGTAAACACTTTGATCCTGTATTAATTGAATTAATGTTCAAGGTTAAACCTCTGCCATTCCAGAGGGAAAGTGCCCTGAAAGGATTGCTGATGAGGCCTGGAATGACACATTCCCTCTGACCTCGCTCTGTTTGCCACAGCCACGGGAGCCTCACGCTGAGCTGTGAGAATTCCCAGCTTATGGAGCCTCCTCTTCCCAAACCCTGCTGCCGTGGATGTGCAGCTCCAGCATTCCCGCACGGCACCAGAACTCTCTGGGAAGACCTCCCAGTGCCTTTTTAATTTTTTGAAGAACGGCTCGTTTTTATAAGTTCCCGGAGATTCCAGCGGGGAGCGGGCGCGGGAGAGGCGGTGGAAGGGGGTACAAAGCGGGAGGAGGAGCTGGGGATGGAGGGTGTTTCTCCTTTCCACATCACCGCTTCCCTTTTTCCCGGTGCCGGGAAGTTTAGCGCTTCCACCCACTCCCAGCGGGGGGTTAGGAATGAGAGAARGGCTTTTTTGTGCCTGCCTTTTGTCGCAGCTCGTTCTGCCTTGCAGAGTCTGCGTGAGCCCTGCTGTCCTCACAGCTCCTCGTCAGGATGAGATGCAGGAGATTAAAAAGGATTTGTGCTYCTCTCAACTGGGAGAGGTCCCAAATGTTCCCTGTCTCTCCCAGTGCAGCCCAGTGATGGAGAGGGATGGACRGGGGTGTGAGTGCCACGTCCAGTCCTTCCTTGGACACCTCCTGGGATGGGGGCTCCAAACCTCCCTGGGCAGTTCCAACGCCTGACCACCCTTTCCATGGAGAAATTCCTTCTGATGTCCAACCTGAGCCTCCCCTGGCACAGCCTGAGCCCAWGAAATCGAAAGGAGAGGGGGGAGAGATTTAGAATCCCAGCCCTGAATCCCAGCCCTGGGACTGGGATTGCAAACACTGAACGGGAATTCCACTGGGAAACTCCATCCCCGTAAGAGCCAGGCCCAAGCTGACCCCGTGGTCCTGGCTGTGGCTTTTGGTGACAACGCTCACCCAGGTGACTTCTCCTTCAGTGTGAGTGAGGCAGCTGTACCACAGATTCTGAGTGCTTCGATTTTTGTACTTCTCATCTTTTCATACAACCCTTCCCAGGTTACATTCATACCTGCAGAGGTATATATATATATATGTATAAGTTCATTTATTTATTTATTTATTTCTGTATCCAGAAAAGCCCACAGCAAAGCTCTATCCTGCCTTACGTTTATGCAAACCTTGCCAGGGCCTTTAGGAAATATTGTAAGAGAAGCAACGACTGAGAATTTCCATCCTCCTCATCCTTGTTCCCCCCTCACTGTGCCAGGCTCGCCGAGTGACGCGCAGCTCCTTCTGSCAGAGCGTCCAGTGCTCAGTCCTGCCTCATTTGTCACACTGCGCTCCCTGCCTGCCTCTGGCTCCCTCTGCACRTCCTCCTGGAACACAGCTCCACACGCTGGAGCCCCTCCGTGGAGCTGGGATTACATCTTTGCACCTTTCATGTGTTCCCCTGCATGTTGCCGCAGACACGACTGTGCTCGTAGCTCCTCCTTTTAATCCAGCCTTGACAAGGCACTCATTTGCCACATTATTTTTTAACAATTTTTTTCAAAGGAAACCATCTCCACCTTGGGGTTTTTTTTTTTCCCTCCCACTCTTTAATTTTGCATTTCCTGCCGTTGTCTGGCTAATGACTGTGTCTCATTTACAAGCAGCTCGCTCTGTGTTGGTACTGGAACCAATTGTTGTCCATCTATGATAAAGTTCATYATCACTGCACCCTCCAGTTCTGCAGCACTCACACATTTTTTCCCCTGATCTTTCTGCCACCACAAAACATATTTTCGTAAAACTTCTCAGCTGTGATGAGAATTGTGAGTTCTTCCTAATCCTTCTGTTTTCCATGTCCAGTTTACTCCTGCATCTGAATATTGTACATATGCCTTTTCCCTTGGGAGTGTTAAAACTTGGGAGCTTAGCTAATTAAGACTTAATTTTATTTTACTTAACATTTTTTTCCCTTCCAAGGAGCTTCTAAATGATTATAGARCTCAATTCTGTCAGTGTCTCCTAATGCCCTGTTAAATGGTCCTGCACCACATTTGTGAAGGGCAGATGAGTACCCACATTTTTTTGACCTCAATATTCTTCCTGTGCACTTCAGAAGTTCAAAAAAAAAGAGAAAATGTCTGCAGTTTTAGCCATAAAACTCATATCAACTCTGTACTTCCAGATTTGCTACTAAAAGAAATATTTTTGACCACTCTTTTAGGAATTGAATTGTCCTTCTTTGTGTGTGTGAGTACTTAATCCAGCATTTAACTTGGTACAATTACTGTTATTATAAATGCCACTGCAGTGGTTGTTTCCCTCGAGGAAAATCATGAAAAATCCTCCCCATTTCTATTCCTGGAATAATTTCCCTCCCCGCTGGTGCAAGCCCAGCGCTGTGGTGGTGGCACAAGAGGGATGTGCTGTGCCAAGGAGCCCACACGGGGAAAAGGTGGGRTCGTGGCACTGGGGTGGAGACTCCAAGGAGGCTGTCAGGAGGTTGGGGTCTCTCCCAGTCCTGTCTTGTCGTTTTAGAAAGTAATGGGRAATAGTTTGGGGTGAAGGAAAACAAACTGTAGTGTGAGGTTTAGGGGATGGGGAGAGTGAATGTCTCTCTAATCAACTGGCACTGGGCAGGCAGGGGGAAAGACACTTTATAAACTGGGAACACTCAGATGTCTGAGCTGAAATGCCCTTTCACAGAATTCCAGGATCACTGAGGTTGGAAAAGACCTCCAAGTCCATCGAGTCCAAGCTGTGCCCAATCCCCACCTTGTCCCCAGCCCAGAGCACTGAGTGCCACGTCCAGGCCTGCCTTGGATACCTCCAGGGGTGGGCACTCCAAACCTCCCTGGGCAGCCCCTGCCAAGGCCTGACCACCCTTTCCATGGAGAAATTCCTCCTGATGTCCAACCTGACCCTCTCCTGGCACAGCCTGAGGCCGTTCCCTCTCCTCCTGTCCCTGTTCCCTGGGAGCAGAGCMCAACMCCCCCTGGCTGCCCCCTCCTGTCAGGAGTTGTGCAGAGCCAGAAGGTCCCCCCTGAGCCTCCTTTTCTCCAGGCTGAGTCCCTTTCCCAGCTYCCTCAGATGCTCCTGGTGCTCCAGCCCCTTCCCCAGCTCCATTCCCTTCCCTGGACAAGCTCCAGCCCCTCAAATGTTCACTGATTCCCTCTGAACGGGGCTGTCCATTATGGAAACGCCGCTCATCCCAAACCTCCCCTTGCTCCTGGCGATCCCTCTGGGTTAGGAAGGAACAGGCTGATGTTTTGGTGCCTCAGCTCAGCTGTTCCAGGCTGCCCAGCCCTCCAGAGCACCAGAACTGTCCTAACAAACAGAGGGAATGTCAAAATGGGATGCAGAATGTGCACCCTTCTCCTGCACCTTCCAGGGTGGTTAAGGATGGGAGCAGGGATGTGTCTGCTGGGCCACTTGGATCGTTTCCTTCACACAGCCTCACCCTGCTGAGGGCTGAGCGAATCCTGCCASGAGCAGAGGATTTTACACTCCCTGCTTGGAGCTGAGGATGCTCAACACCACCCAGAAAGGCCTCCCCAGATCCAACCGGATCCTGACAAAGAATTCTGGTAGAGAAGCAGCCCTACAGAGCTTTGCAGGCAGCGAGGTAATTAACAGATCATAGGAGACCACTCGGGACATTAAAGGCTCAGCAAACCCAATGGACCAAAAGGGCTGTGAATTCTGCCAAGGCTAATTCAGCTCTGATGCCTTAAAATAAGAAGGGAGAGAACAGAAATAAATAGGTCCAGAGTCTCTCCCACAGCACCCCCTGAGCTATTGCTTTTTTCTCCCATCTCGAATCTTATTAACCTGCAAGTTGGGGGTTTTTTTTAATTATTTGTTCACTGCACTTCTCAATTTCTTGGTTTGCACTACACCCAAACCACTCTGGGGTGAATGAATTCCAAGGAAGCTTTTGAAGCAGTTTGTAAATGCGGTAGGAAATAGTTGTAAACGTAATTGGAAAAGGTAAGAAGAAAGCAGCGTCTGCCTCTTCAGAGAGCATTGTTCCCTGCCAAGATCAAATGCGCATTCAGCTCGTTTTGCACGAAGGAATTAAAAAGAGGAAAACAGAAAATCCTCTTGATCTTCGTTCTGCYGGTGCAGGTGAGGTGCAGACCCTGCTTTTTGGGGCAGCTACAGAGAGGCTCTTCTCCAGTTTGTCCCCTGCCTCCTGACCCCCAYCTCCTGTCCCCGCTGCTGCCACCATTCCTCCTTCCCCTCTTCCCCACAAAAGGGCTGTGGGAAGTGCAGAATAATCCAGGGCATTTGCTGTGTGCAGGCCACTCTTGCTCAAATGCAGCATTTAGGGTCACCAAGACCCCACGAGCTGCCAGCAGCTGTTCAGAAGATAATTTTGCAGTGCYGTTATCACAGAAATGTCAGGTAACAGAAGCTTTAAAAGGGATGTTTTAAAGGGGTTAAAGGTCATTTTCAAAGGAGATCTCCAGCAGCTACAGACCCAAGCCGTGGATCTAGACCCTGCTCTAGACCCAGACTTCAATTTCCCTTAGTTCTTGTTTAACCTTTTTTTAAAGACTAATGGCTCTGTCTATTTTCCAGCTCAAGTGCTTCCAGGAAAACCAGAGTCACAGTTACAGAAAACCTTAGGAGGAAATACATGGAACAATTTCTTGTTATGCTAGAGCAGCACTGAAAAGATCCAAATTTTTTGTTGCTAAGGGCTTCTTGCATGGGAAATAGGATAAACCAGAGCAGGGACAGGGAACAGTCATTTTGGCTCTTCCCCATCACTAAGGCTGGGAACTTTTGTCTGGAGAGGCTTCAAAGTTCAGGGCAAGAGAGAGAGAACTCGTGAAGGGAGAAGGAAGCACTGAAGCCGTTCCTGCTCAGGGATTTCAGCCTGTCACCCTGAACACACCCCGGAGATGGGTGAGAAGTTCTTGTTTTGTGGGATCTCCCCTCTGTTTCCAAGGAAATGGAAGGGAAATGCTCTCACGCTGTGGGTAAAGAGAGAAATCATCTTTAAAGTCCCTTCCAACCCCAGCCATTCCCTGATTYTCTGATTAACCAGGAGTGCCCTGCCAGCCCCCTTCGGACTCTGGAAGCCAAATTTGGCTGAGCTTCCCTGGATTGCTGTCACTGGTATTTCCACTGGAGCGAGAAAAACGAGTCCTTATCTCTTATCACTCACCCAAGCTGCTGTTCTGCAATTTTTGTCACAAAACCCTTCCCAGCTCTTCCCCAAACGCTTCCTCCTCACGCCCCCGGAGCCGCCYGATGCCCAATGTTCCTCTGGAGTTGGGAGGAGTGAGGGATGGCTCTGAGGGCACATGGATCATGGAGAAAACGCTTTTCCTTCCCTCACATCTCTGTTTTCTCCCGGGAGGCTCTGACAAGGGAGTGCCTGGGCTGGGGACCTGTGTTTGTKTGAAATATCCCAGGGGCCACGTGGCCTTTGCTCAGCCACCAGAGCTGCTGGTCACCCCCCTGGGGACAAGCCAGGCCTTTCCTCATGTTCGAACATCCTGGAGACTTGGGGCCATATTTTAGACTCTTTTATTTTTTTTCTGATGCTGATCAAATCTATTTTTCCAGCTATCAGTGGAGGGATTGTCTTCGGCAACGTCAGCATCGGATGCTGCGTAACTTCCAAAAATGGGACAGGGAACAAGGGCCAATTGGCAGGAGAGCAGCTGTGTTATCTTAAAAATAAAAGCTAAAGTGGGAATTTTGGCTCCCTCCTTGTTGCTGGCTTTTCCAGGGATGTGATTGTGCACAGGACTTGCGTGCTACAAGATGGAACAGGCAGCGCATTTTTAATCTGATAAATAATCTCGTGTCCCAAATTCCTCCTGCGGAATGAAAATGAGTGAGACTTTCAGGATCCTTTCTAAATCAACATCTTCAGCTTTTCTAAAGCTCCCATCGGTGAACCGTCTGGATGCCAAAATAAATAATAATCCTTCCTCCAGAGCATCTTCATAAGGCTTCAAACATTTAGAGAAATAAGGAAAATAAACCTGGTTATTGTCTGAGTAATCACTTGTTTATTGATGGAGACAAGTATGCTCATTTTTCGTGCTCTCTGGTGATTAGATTATGATAAAATGTGACATTTAGTGATAAATTTGACATGGTTGGTTACGTACAGTTTAAAAAAGGGGCTCTCCAATCATTCTTTGCCGTGCTGCTGGAATGCACTGGCCACCACAGCTCTGAAGCAAAGCCCAGCCTCTTCTCTGAGCAGCTGTGACAAATGCAAAGGTCACATACGTTCCCTGGCCCATGGATCTCATTTTYGTGGTCTCCCTTCTCGTGTTCCAGCAAAATCCTAAGCCAGGATTGTAATGGAAACTGCAGTGGCTGAGCAGAGGATGAGGGCAGGGACAGCCAGGAGCAGCTGGGAGGGCMAGAGAGAGCCAGTTCCACACTCGCTGGTGCACCAGGCTGGGAGCTAATCCACCCAAAACACCACTTGGGAACAGCTCACTAATGGATCCCAAAGGAAAATTCCCCAGGTGGTTCCTTTCTTTAGGCAGAGCTGAAGTTTCTGCTTTTTCACCCCAAGCAAGGATAAATTTGCAGCCATGCAGGGTTTGAGGGAGGATTGCTGGACGTGGACTGCACAGTGATTGGAAGCAAAGCAGTGCCCTGTGAGGAATGAGGGTCTCTGAGCACGCTGCATTCCAACAGGGAGCAGCACAGAAGCTGGAATTCCACGTCCTTCCTTTGGGGACGTGTTTAACACAGAGAACTTCAGCAGTGCTGGTCCTGGGGGAAAACAGACATCCAGGGASAGGCCACCCTCCGGCTCTGCCATCCCTCTGACACTGCTCTTTGCCATGCTGAGTCCTCCTCACTTCCCAATTGCTCTTGTTCATTGAGCAAAATCATCTGTACCAGCAGGATTCTCCCATCATGAGCATGGATTTGAGAATGCAGCAGCCTCCTGGCAGAAGCCATGAGGCACCTGGGCCAGCCAAGGGGTTAAACCATCCAAAYGGAGAGGCTGGGATGAGTTTCAAGGAGGAAAGAAGTCAGCAAAGCCCTGAGGGTGCAGAGCATGGGACAGGCTCAGAGGATGGCAGGTAATTAAATTCTTGGCCGTGTTCGAGGCTGAGAGGAACATTTTCCTTTGTCCTTCTCTGCTCCTTCCTCCGGGCAAAGAGCCCCTGTGCAGGTTCCTCTGCCTTGCCTGGTGCTCTGAGATGGGAGAGCTGCTCCAGACAGATCCAGGGCTTTGGGATCAGCTCCTTGCTCTGTGCATTTGGTGCTTTCCCAGCTGTTTCCATGTTCAGACCTTGCCTGGCACCAGAAGGTTCAGGTGGATGCTGGAATGAAGGTCCCTGGCCCTGCACTGCCAGGACTGCCTCGTGTCCCTGCTGCCCTCCCCTGCCCTTGCCYGTGGCCCTGCAGCCTGCAGAGCTGCAGGAGGGCTGGAGGAAGGGCTGGATGGACTGGGCTCCCTCGCTGTTCCACCACCTGCATTCCCCAGGCTCCAGCCTGGCAGCAGGAGGATCACAAATAACCCTCCTTTCCAGGGAGCTGCCTCCACTCTCACSCCTGTGCCCCTGACCTGAGCCTTGCTCTGTTTCCAAGCTCCCAAAACAAGCTCTGCTCTGCTCCATCTGGAGCCTGCACATCCCCTCCCCGTGTTCCTCAGCCCCTTCTCTTTTCCTTGCTCAGGGAGCAAGGGCCCCACTGTCCCCAGCACGGGAAGGACGTGGAGCTGCTGGAGAGAGTCCAGAGGAGGCACCAGGATGAGCAGAGGGATGGAGCAGCCCTGCTGGGAGGAAAGGCTGGGAGAGCTGGGATTGTTCTGGAGAAGAGAAGCTTTGGGGTGACCTCATTGTGGCCTTCCAGTGCCTGAAGGAGCTGCAGGAAAGATGGAGAGAGACAATTTACAAGGGATGGAGTGACAGGACAAGGGGGAATGGCTTCCCACTGMCAGAGGGCAGGGTTAGATGGGATATTTGGAAGAAATTGTTCCTTGTGAGGGTGGGGAGGCCCTGGCACAGGCTGCCCAGAGAAGCTGTGGCTGCCCCATCCCTGGAAKTGTCCAAGGCCAGGYTGGAYRGGGCTTGGAGCARCYTGGGATAGTGGAAGGTGTCCCTGCCCATGGCAGGGGGTGGAATGGGATGATCTTTAAGRKCCCTTCCAACCCCAACCATTCCATGCTTCTGTCATGATTCCCTCACAGGCAGTGGGTGTTTTCTCTCCTCCTCCCTTGGTCCAGCCCTGAACATCCCATCTGTGCCCCCTGCAGTTCYCCACAGCTCGTGCTCCCCTGGCACTGGGTTTGGACATCAGGCACAAGAGCTCTGGTCTGGATTTGCTGCTCCTGCACGTGGGGTGTGCACGGACAACGTTTGCTGCTGCTCTGCAGGGAATGGAGCAGCAATTCCAGCCCATCCTGCTCCCAGAGGGGATTGTGACATCCACCTCGGGCTGGGTGACAAGAGTGGCCCTGGCAGGAGCAGCAGTGGCTGCTCAAATCCTGCTGAGCAGCAYTGGAAAGGCACCAGAGCTCTGGTGCCACTCAGGGGTGACTCCGCACCTCGCGGTGCTGGGAGCACTGGGGCTGAAATCCAGGCTCTGATTCATTCCCATCCATCCTGCGGAGCCAGAGCACGAAGGAGAAGGGGAAAGGACAGCTCTGCTGTGTCAGTGCTGCCCCAGAAACCAGCTGCTCCTCCTGACAATARCAATAATAACAATAACAGTAATAAACATTCCGTGTGCGTATCAGGAGGACATGGAAGGGGTTGTAGAGTACAAATAATTTATTCTCACTCRCTGGAATATTAACTCATGGTTAAGACAGGGATATATTGTCTTTGATTCTGAGGTTGTTTTTGGCCTGTGCTGCTCTTATTTTCCTTCAATTACATCTGAATTCTCCCTTTCCCCCTCCCAATTTAATACCCAATATTTTGTTTCTCCTTGCAGCTCTGTATTTCTTCCGTGTGTCATCCTTTATTCTTTTTCCCTTTCTGTTTTATTATTTTGGACTCCTCAGTGCTGTTTTCTTTCCTCCCACCTTCTTTTCCCCCCTCRGTCAGAAAATCCAGCAAACCTTTTCAGCTCATGATTGTTTCCCTTCAGAATAACAGACTCCAATACTCATTTCCTGAAGGACACTCCCAGTGTAAAGGAGCCTGCCTCGGCCATTCCCTTGGGAATYCTGCTTTTCCCCCTCACTTTCTCCACTGCTGTAGTTTAAAGGCAGCTGGGATATAAATAATCAATATCCCCAGAGGTGAGGATGGGTAGTGGAGCCGTAAGAGCCTCAGTGAGGCACAGCGTGGGTGACTCAGAGTTCAGAGTATCCYAAGAAATGGGCAAAAAGTTTACTGAGCACCACCAGCAGCGCTTTCCRGGAATCTTTATTTGGGAAATAGCTGACAAACAGCATTGTACTGAGTTTGCAGGCCATTGTCCCAAGAACTATACACTGAGCTGCTGCAAACAATGATTTATCCCACCAAGTTTGGTGATTAGAAGATGAATGGGCAACGAGAAACATATCAGCAGGAAAAAAAGGAACCAGTGTGCAGTCACACATTCCTGAATTTATTCTAAACAATCCTGAGCTCTCCAGAGCAGCACATCTCTGACTTTTTCAATGTTTCCAGCTGTTTTTTCCAGCTGTAGGGCCCAGTCTCCCCTCAGGTGTAAGACCTGGAGACTCTCACCTTCTTTTCCATCAAGGCTTTTGCATTCAAACCATTCCACCGGCAGTGAAAGTTTTATTTTGCTGGTGGCCCACGGCAAAGCCCCTGGCAGGACACGGAACTGGGAGTGGAGGAGCAAGGGGCAGGGGTTTGGGGCTGGATTTGTGTGAGAGGTTTAGGGGGGAGTGAAGAAGTCAAAGGGAAAACCCCAATAACTCAATGGATGAGCTACTCCAGGTAATGCTGTGTGGAACAAAGAACTCCAAATCCAGCCACACCTGGAGGATTGGGAAAGTTTGAAAATTAGAAAAAAATTAAAATTTCAAACTAAACCAGAGTCTTTTAGGAGGGCAAGAAGGTGTCTGCACCAGCTGTGTTCACCCACGGTGAGCTCACAGCCCCCAGCCGGGCTGGGGACTTTCCTGTTGATCCTTCCTCAGGAGGAATTTCTTCATGGAAAGGGTTGGAATAGGCTGGCCAGGGAGATTTGGAGTCCCCAAGGAAGGCCTGGACRTGGCACTSGGTGCTCTGGGCTGGGGACAAGGTGGGGATCGGGCACAGCTTGGACTCAATGGCTTTGGGGTTCTTTTCCAGCCTCAATGATCCCGGGATTCTGTGCTTTAAGCAGTGGGATGTGGGATGGATTGTCGGTGGAAGAGGTCAGCAGGCTGCTGGGCTGATGCTCCCCTTTCCCAGGTGTCCCTAAAACACCTGACAAAATTCCCCCTGGGAACTGTGCTGGGCTGAGCTGTGGTGGCTGCTGGGGAATGGAAACCTCCCTGGATGTTCACACAGCCTTGGATCCCATCGAGTGTTCAGCCTGGAATGACAGAGGCAGGAACACCAAGCACTTGATGCCTTGGAGTGTCTTGCAGTGCAAACAGAAAGAGACACTTTTGCAAAGACCTCAGAGGGAAAAAGAAGAAAAAAAGAAGAAAAAAAGAAGAAAAAAAGAAGAAAAAAAGAAGAAAAAAGAAGAAAAAAAGAAGAAAAAAGAAGAAAAAAAGAAGAAAAAAAGAAGAAAAAGCACCTGCAATTCCTGGAGGAAATGGAACATAAAACGCCAGTTGTGAGCTCCTGACACATCACAAAACTCAGGATCAAACCCTAATTCCAGCTCTGTTTGCTGGACACTCACAGCCCCTCTCTGCCACAGCCACGGGAATGATCCCTGGCCCAGGGAATCCCACGGGAGGATGGGGGGAGCCAGGGGGATGAGCAGCATGGAGATGTCTCCAGGGGATTCCTTCTCGGGGTTTGGAGGAGCTCTGGAGCCCGGGAAAGAGTCTCCCACTCAGAGAGCAGAGGGAGTCTGGCAGGAGCTCTGGGAAAGGGAAACAGAGATCCCTTAAAACAGCCCTAAAGAGGGAAAAGCAATTCCATTTCTCTCATCCTGCAGATTCATTTGGAATTCAGTGCCAGCCTTGGCACCGTGGGGGACTTCCAATGTTATGACCTGTCGGATCATCAACCTGCCTTGGAAACGAGGCAGATTCCTTGTTTTCATTTAGTAAAGGCCAGAAATAAAAAAGAAGAGGGAGGAATGGGGACACTTTGCTTGCTCCTGCGGCTTTAAGATTCTTTGGAAAATCACTGATCAAGAGGTGGCCTTTTTTGGGAGATTCAATTGATATGAGGATGTTCAATTAAGCCTATTGAAAGAAGATTAAGAGACAATTTAATCACAGTTTGTGAGCACCTACACAGGGAGAACATTTGAGACGAGGATCCTTTAACAGGCAAAGGCATCAAGTTACCAGCTGAATTTAGCAAAGATTAAATTAGAAATAAAATGATTAATTTTATTATTTTTTTTAACAGCAAGGGCACTTTACCATTGTAAYGAGTGATCAAGATAGTCCATAAATCCTGGCTTTAAATCAGGATGAGGTGAACTGATGTGCTGTATTCCCAGAATTGCTGAGGTTTAGGGTCGGGAAGTGTTGCCCTGGGTGCTGTGTGTGCCTGCTGACTGTAGGKCATGGAATCATGGWATGGTTTGGGTTGGGAGGGACCTTGAAGATCACCTCATTCCAWKCCCTGCCATGGGCAGCGACACCTCCCGCGATCCCAGGCTGTCCCTTGGGAAGATGGGAGTTGAGTCCAGGCTCAGACCATGGTGAAGTGGTGGGAAGAAGTTCCACCTCCTTCCCTGGCAYGGCTGAGCTCCCTGGAAGGCTGGCAGGGAGTTTGATGTGGATCACACAGAAATGGAATTATTCTGTCAGGAAGGTGAGACTCTCCAGCCCTGTAAATCCAGGGATTATCCTGACCACAAACATTGACTGCGAGGAAATGAAAAAGAAAGTGCAAGGCTCTTTCAGCCAAGGTCTGAACTCCTGAGCAGGTTCCCACTCTGAGCTGTAAAAACAGAAGGTTCCTTTTCCAAGCAGTACAAGCCACCTCCCATCATGAAACCACTGCGAGCCATAAATCTCCCTGGAGAGAACTTATTTTCCTCCTAATTTCCATGTTATCTGCAGTCCACTGCCTTCCCATTCCCGGTTTTGGCATGGAGGTGTAGCACTGATGTAAACATCAATATTTTAATGTCAAAGAAGAATACAAAAYGAAATTGAATTCCAGTAAGCATAAAGGAAATACAGCAATGGCTTTCCTATTGAATCCTCTGCAGATCCCAGATAATGGATTATTCATAGACATTCAGCTCATAAAAAGGGGCCCTTTATTCCTGGAATTTGATGCAGCTCTCCCTTAAACTGTGATTATTTTGTGATTCCGTTACCGGAGCTCAGTTTTGACACAGTGGTACAATTTCCTTATCTCTCTCTCAAAACTCGCTGCACTGGGCTGTTTCAATGGAAACAGCAGCATTTTCCGTGTGGATTTTTCCCCCATACGTGTGATGTTTATTAAAAAGAATAAATCTGGGGGAYGCTTCCCAGCGCAGCAGGATGGGAAATGCAGCTGCTCCCTGCAGGTGCTTCCAGCTGATAAATAAACCCCACTGCTTGGCCACGCGCTGCAGCGCATTTGAACGGGCAGGAGAATCATCTGGAACTCCAAGCAGCGAGCTGGAAACAGCAGAGATGAAGAATTTCTGGAATAGGTGCAAACTGWTCCCAGTTCAGCCAGGAGCTGTTGCTTGGCTGGAGCCCTGGCCACTCATTCCCCCAAAATCCAGYGTGCACACAAATTCCTCAGGATTGGGGCTTGCTGGGGAGGGAACCCATCAGCTCAGGGGGTTTGGGGTTGGGTGGTTGTTGTGTTCAACACAAGGCTCTCTCTCAGTCTGGCTCTTCCTTGGGAATATCAGCTATGGAAACATGGTGCAATTCAGAAATACAAGTCAGAAATCCCTGCCAGCTGCTGAAATCTCTGCTGCTGTCTAGAAGGGAGAATTTGTCCTTCACAGATCTACAAGTTCCCTTAATTCCTCTACCCGACAGTTCTCCACATTTACAGAGAAGTTTTGTTTCTATGGCATTTTTTGAGATATGAAATAAGGGTATAGATTGATTTCCCATTCAGCAGCATAAAAAAAATCACCTAATGGTTTTTAATTTATTTTTTTAAAATGAGTTTTAGAAGCCTCTGCTGCATACAGTTCAGCCCATCGTTCTTGGAGGATGATCCTACATTAAAAGGGGAGTGACTCAATGTCCTCACAGGCTTTTCACCCCTTTGGCTTTTGTGATCCTTGGCCACTGACGTTCAGACTGGCTTTGGAGAACTTTGAGGGCTGCATTTGCATTTGTGAAATGCTCACTAATTTGACAGGGTAATAATGGCTTAATTAATATTGCAAACCTCTGGCAGGTTCAGATGTGAGACCCTCCAGAAGAAGTGGCTGTAGAGCAGATAAAACCATCGTCCACCATCAACTGTTCCTTCCTGATGAATTCCCAGCCCTGATCACAGGCCTGCAGTGGKATTGAGCTGCCTTGTTGTCCCTGGGACTGGAATCCTCTGGGATGTGGATGACCTGTTAGTGTTACTTTGAGAGAAAAGCACAATGAGGATGAGTTTAGCATGGAACAAGAGCCTGTTTAATAACAGAATTTACCAGAAGCAGCTCACTTTGCAGGAGAATAATTGACCTTAACACAGCTCTGTGCCTTTGCCTTTGATTTGGGCCACACAAGTGAATTCGTGGGCAATTACAGAGGGAGGGTGAAGCCATAATTAAAGGTTAGCAAGAGGTGCACGCAAGAGGAATGGCTCTGGAATTAAAGCTCACTAATTCACTGCGCTTGTGGGGCCATAAAGAAGCTCTGAGCTCTGCAGAGTTCCCAGGGCCACTGAGCAGGTAACCCCAGCTCTGCATCGCCACAGGTCCCCAGGGCAGCAGAGACACAACATTCCCATCTCTCTAAATGGATGAAAGAAACATTTCTGGTCTGACTCAGCTTTCTTTACATTAGAAATTACACTTGCAAACAGAGAAAACTGATTKCTGTGCTTCCAGCCATTGAGCAGTCAAGACACAGAACCCCAGCCAGGCTCAGCATGGTTCATAGACTTYTTGATCCTCAGGAAAAAGCCCCAGTGGTGGTACATCCACGTACATCCACGTACAGCCCTCTGGATAAGGAGGATGCATCTTTCAGAGTTCAAATTAATGAAGTGAGAGCTATATTTGATTTCATATTATCCTGACCTCTTCGATGTAGTTCCAGCACGACCTCAGATAGGTCACCTCTCCCCCTCATTGTTTAAATTCCGTACCCATAAAGTGGTAATAATTATATTTATACACCCCCAAGGAGTGCCACAAACCTCGTTTAGTAATGTGCATTTGGAGGTCTTCATATGGAACTTATTAATTACAAAGTATTGTAAGAAACCTTGCAAAAAAAAGTTGGTTTTCGGGGTTTTGTGATCCAGTATAACCTGAAAGAACCCAGGCTGCACCACTGAAGTGGCTGCAGTCCCTAAGGATAAATGGAGGCACATTGGGAATTCATGAGCCCACAGGTGCCTGGGATGTGCAGGAGTTCTGGATTGGGGAGGGATGGACACATACCTGTTGTGGGGTGATTGCTCTGGGATGATGAGAAAGCAATATACAACCCAAAGGATGGAAGGCAAGCAGGAAAAGTCCAGTGTGAAAGCAGCAGCCCAGAGAACGTGTGCCAAAAGTGAATTATGAAAACAGCCCTGAACATCCACGGCAGCAACAACAGAGTGCAATAGGATTAACAATAAGAATTAYTTCTACCAATATATTCTTTAAAGAGAGTCGTTTTAGCTCTCTCTTTTCATCTGCAAATGGGAGTTAGCGATAAATATGACCAGAGCAACAAAAGATTTTGCATTACATTCTGTTATCTGCCCTCTCCTCCTGCCTGGAAGTGGTGTGGAGATTTTCCTTCCAGCTGAACTGCAGCTGATCCTGTACCCGCTGAGCCGTGCCTTGTACAGGGAAACCAAGAGGCTGGGGRGGAGCAAAAACCCTCTCAGGTCACTGGGTGATTCCCTGCCAGGCTGTGGGATCCGTGTAGTTTAATATTTCACTGGAATGCATCTCCCCTGCTGGGATCTCTGGCACCTCAAAAACACTGAGKCTGAGTCGCACACGGTGCTTGCCCTGCGTGGGGAGATTGCCAGGGAGGAGCTCTGCTCCTGCTCCAGGGGCACAGCAGGGCTGAGGCACCTTCTGGAGGAGGCAGCTCTTGGTATCAGTGAGGGGAGATGATATCAGTGAGGGTGGACATGATACCAGTGAGGGTGGGCAGGATATCAGTGAGTATGGACATGATATTAGTKAGGGTAAGAGATATGATATCAGAGAGAATGGACATGATATCAGAGAGGATAATAGATATGATATCAGTGAGGGTGGACATGATATCAGAGAGGATAATAGATATGATATCAGAGAGAATGGACATGATATCAGAGAGGATGGACGTGATATCAGAGAGAATGGATGTGATATCAGTGAGGATAACAGATATGATATCAGAGAGGATAATCGATATGATATCAGAGAGGGTGGAGATGGTCAGGCCTCAGTGAGCTGTGTGTGTGCAGCTGGGCAGCAGGAGAGGCTGACTCACGGGAAGGAAGAGCCACTGCCGTGCCTGAGCTGTGCCACCTTCATCAGCTGGCCCAGGAAGGTGGAAAAGCAGCAGGCTCAGCAGGAAAYGGGCTGGTTTGGGCCCGGGGGGTTCTTATTCTCTGGATGCAGCTGGGAGGTGGGTGAAGGGCAGCAGGGAATGCCTGGGCTTCCCTAAMCCTTTGCTGGGAGGTGTGGATGGTGGAGCAGCCCTTCCATCACCTCACCACTTATCAAAGTGTAGAAACACACTGCTCTGTGCATGGGGCACCCACTGCCTCTGACTTTCCTCAGGCAATCCCATATCCCTCCTTTTCCCTCTGGCTTCACCACAGAAATCCGTGCATGTCGAGTGGCATCAGCCTGTGCTTCCCCACGGGGCTGTGTCCCACAGGCGTTTAGAACTGGAGACTCCAAAAACCCCTCTGCTCAGCTTGTCTTTGGCCACTGCTTTCCCCTCTCCTGAGGTTCTCATGAGCCCAGGAGTGTGTTTTAAACCCCGAATCCTAACCAGGATCCTAAACCCCGAATCCTAACCTAATCCACTCTGCCCGGATTAGGATCCCTCACTCCAGAGCGGAGCCCTTTGTTGCTGTTCTTTCAGCAACTCAATTTTGCCCGACGTTCTGGGGAACAGCCTGCCTCGAGAAGTGACTCAGGGCATTACTTTACTTTTACCAGGCTGCTTTAAACAAATATTAGAGAGCAGTGCTCCCCCGGGTACCGTCACAGCAAACAGCAATTTCCAAGCAAGCTCCAGAGTCGATTGCTACCGAGATGCTCCTGTGCTCGTAGGATGTCTATTATGCACTTATGGCACTTGTGAGAGGGGTGATGGTGGGGAAAATTTCACTGGCCTTACACGGGAATAACAGTGTACCGAGCTAATAAACTCTGCAGCTTCCTCGGAGCGTGCAGGGGCTGTCTGTGCCTCACACAGCTTGATTTTTATTTTTCATTTCGTTTTGGAGAGCAGACCCRGGGCTCGTGGTACAGCCCCCTCTGCACAAAGGAGGGGGCACAGTGGTGGGACGCAGGGTGTTTGCTGTCCCTTCCTGTGACATCTCTGCCCCCTGAGCCCTCTGTCCCCATGGGGACAGCCCGAGGAGCAGCATCCCTCTGCTCCAAGCAGCATTTCCCAGGYGCAGTCAGGAAAGCTTCCGTGGGATGGGCTGAGCCAGAGGAGGAAGGGGCTTGGCTGCACTCTTAGAGCCTGCACCACTTGCCTCTCCTTCCCCCAAAATTGCCTTATCTCCCTCTCATTCCCCGRTAAACTGCTCCTTTTTAATCACTCGCTAAGCTGTGTGAAAAACTGAGTTGTGCCTGTCTCGGTGGCTGCCTGGTCACGGCAGGGAGAGAATTCCAAGCATTTCTGATGTGTCTTTCCAAATGTTCTCCCATTCATTAGCAAAGGGGGTTTGGGAATGCTGGGCTGGAGCCTGGAGCTGGGTGCTCTGCAAGCAGAATTATCCCCACATTCCAAGGTCCAGCTCTTCCCCCMTGCTTGGAAGCTTGGTCTGTAGGGGAACTGGCATTCCAAGAGGGATGAGAGCATTCCTGAGTGTACGGGGAGGGAAACAAGTATTTGGAAGGGTCTGGGAATTGCCCAGTGCTGGATCAGGGCAGGGAAAGCAGAGCTGCTGCCTCAGAGGTGCTTCATTGGTATTCGGGAGGCAGCTGGGCTGGAGACTGCACAAAAGTATTTTCCAACAGGAATTACAGCTGGAAAGGCAAAATGAGAGGGATGGAGAGAATTTGGGGGGCATTTSTCGGCTGAGAGCCTCCAGGTTGCGTTCGAGCTGATGACAGGATAAACAAAACCTGAAACAATGGTGCTCCGTGGGTCACAACAAGGAGATTCTGCCGCGGATGCTCAGTGGTAAAAGGCTTTTCGTCGTGGAAAGAGGGAGCGATTCCAATCAGAACCCACGAGGAATGGGAAAATGAGRGTCTCCTGCTAAACACAGGCTGGCCAGGGAGTGCTGGTTGGGGCAAACCCTGCCCAGCCTCCCACAGCCACATTTATGCAACAAAGCAGCGACGCCTCCGTGAAGCCCCACTCCTTCCATGGCTGCTGTGGGCTGACAGACRCGAGCCTTAATCCTGCCGAATTTGTCAGTCCTGACCTGCGAGTCTGATCTCGGGGAAATTCTATTCATTGCCGAGTAAATAATGCATGGGCAGCCATGCATTTTTCATGCTCAGACTTTTAAAGGCCACTGTAGTGATGCATGTAAATTCAATTTCCCCCCACCCCACCCCTCCGACTCCTTTCTCTGCACACTCAACTGCTAAATAATTATTGACATCTGACTCACAGCACGGGGGGGGCTGCACCAGCCAGAGCATCCTCTGTTGCTCTGACACTGCTGCCTCCGCCCCACCCTCCAGAAAGCCGAGGAGAGAGAATTCCAGGCACTAGCAAACCAATCTGGCTCTTTTCCTCCCCCTCCCCTGYTTGTTTTTTTGGGGGGGGTTGTTTTAATCTGTTTTTTTTCTAAGGCTCCACAAAAGCACACGTGCCTGAAGTGGAGCAGAACAAAGGGACGGGCTCGTGGATTTGCCATTCTCCTGGAAGCACATTAATCCCTTCCAGAAGAGCCGAGCTGGTGCCTTTATCTGTAGCTGGTGGCTGATCCGTGCCGGGGAGCTGAGCTGGCCAAGGGGCCTCGGCAGGAGGAAGGGGGGGAGCAACGCTGCTGAGCAAGGGCTTAGCAAACAGAGCCAGGGAGCAAATCCCTTGTGATGGAGGCTGGAGAGGGAATGTTAAASCCCCCCGGGTCAAGTCCCTTCGTGTGGTGGGTGAGATGAGGACAGGAGCTGCCTCCGTGGGGTCAGGGATGCTGGAGAGGCTGCGTGGAAGCACAGRGTCCTCACAGGGAAGGGACTGGGATGAGGGAACCAGTGGGGCTTCTCCCAGCTCCAGGTGACATTGCTGATGTAGAAAGGATCAAGAAAATCCCCCCTGTGCCATCCAGGCAACTCTGGTCTCCTTTTTGGGTGGGGATGAGGCAGYGAGCCTCGAAATCTTCATTAACTGAGCCAAACTGCCAGGCCAGCCTTGTGGACCCTCACCAGACAGACTGCTGGAGCAATAAATATGGGAAAGACAAACCCACTGGAATGCACTTCAGTGCCCATCCCCTGGGAATCGAGCTGCAAATTTACTTAGGGCTCTGCTRCAGCAAAATCRAATCGTCAGCTGGTGCAAAGGGAYGTGGAGAGGACACCACTTTGTGTTGGTGTTGGCATAAAGACAGAAAGATAAACCACCTGGATTTTGGGCACTTCCAGACCTGTGGGCAGGAGCAAAGTGCTGATACAGTTGCTGCAGTCRTGTCTTGAATAATTTCTAGAGGCCTGTCTATAATTTCTAAGCCTCTAAAGGCTCAAAGGTGCTGATTTCTGCCTGCATTGCCCTGATTAGTTTGCACGCTCCCACTTTGGGCTACCAACTCCCCAGTCTGGCAAAGAACAAKGTAATTTTTCTCACCAAAACTCCATCTCTGCCCACAGCCAGTGAGACTCCTCTGGTGCTTAAATGAGAGCTCATGCTTAAACGCTTTGCTGCCTCGGGACCTGCTTTTATCATTATGTGCTCAGCTTGGTGACATTTCAGACCTACAGTCTGATGTGAAGCCAGGGCGAAGCAGACTGGGGGATTGTTTGCTTCAGTGCTTTTTGGGCTCCTCTCATGAAATCTGTGAGGCCACTGCACAGGTCAGGAGAGGTGAGTTTGCTTGTTCAGACTCAGGGCTGCTCACAAGGGGAGGGCACAGGACTGGATATTTGCAGGGAGAACTGCAGCGGTTTTATTCAACAGTGGCAGAGAGAAGGAGTTGAGGAGGAGGGAGAGATCCTGGTCTTCTGTTGTAACAGGAATGTGGAGAAAAGAAATTTATCCAGGTGCAATTTCTACTTATCTCTGAACCAGCAGCCTGCACGGAGAGATTTTGGCTGAAGCCCCTCACAAAACACACGCACACACTCATAAACCTATTTCAAATTCTCCTCTCTGGGCTGAAAAGCACTTTGGAATACGGATGAGAGCCGCCTGCAAGCACATCCAGAGAACTTGGAGGGAAACCTGAGACAAATTATGGAAATGAAATGCCCATCTTTACAGATCAATGCCAGGGAGTCCCTGGTGGGGAGTACATAGATCATTTAAAAGACTTCTCATCCTGTTCACTGGGATTCAGCTCSGAAGCGCCCTGGCTGCTGGGAGTGTTATCAACAGCACTGGCACCAGGCAATCAGCCACCTCTGCGTTGCCCACGCACTCCTCTTGCCCTTTTTGTTTTAGACTCTTTTGTAGGCTGGTGRTAGATTTGCATTTAAATGAGAGTACAGCTGGTCAGAGTAAGGATAGAGAGGGAAGAAGGCCCTTATCGATCCTGATAGTGAAGTCTTCCCCTCGGCCAGGCTGCTTTAATTGACAGCAATGATATATGGCCCAATCCGCCTAGGAAAGGGATCAAAGTCCTGGGTTTGGAATCCTGGGCCACGTCATGGTGCTGCTTTGTGCACATCCCTCCCTCCTGGAGCAAATTCGGGTTGTTTTTTGTTCAGTCTCAGGGGAYGGGCTGTGCCAGTGGCTCTGGCATCGCCAGCCCCTGCTCTCCTGGGTGCCCATCCATGCACTCTCCTGGGTGCAGACGGAGCCATCCCTTTGCCAATGTGCCAGAACTCCTTTCCCGGGGCCAGGCTTTGCTGTCCCTGCCAGGGGGAGCTCAGGCTCGTGTCAGGAAGTGCATCCAGCACAGTTGTCAATCGTGGTAATGAAGAGGCTGAGGACTGGGGTGGGAAAGCCGCTCCATAAATCATAGCCGTGCTTTGCATTTCGAGGGCTGTTTGTCATCCTGGCTCGCAGGATGTCTCAGGAACCGAGGGGAAGATCTTTGTTCCTCCCTCACAAAGGGCCAGAGGGCTGTTCCTCCCTCACAAAGGGCTGACCTGGGGACAGCCAACAGCTCCCTCCAGGTCGGGGTCAGAGGAAAGGCTCCAGGCTGAGGGACAGGGCAGGCTGGAAAAGCAGAACATTTGGAAGAAGGGCCAGGAGTGGATTGAGGATTCACCCAGCCCTGTCAGGRAGCCACGCAAGGGCTGCATGCAGCACCACTGAAGCTTCCAGCAAAAGCCCCAGGGATTTTTCCCATCCTGCAAGGACCATAAATTGCAGAAGGTTCCCTCTGGTCATCGCTGAGCCTTTGCTCTGAGTGTGTGAGGGCTGGGATGAGAGGCAAAGCGTCCTGCAGCATACAGGGACCATGACACGAGGCTCTGCCAACACAGGCACTTTCTGTCGGTGGAACTCTCTCCTCCCCACTCCTGACACCTTCCAGCCCTTGCTTTCCACCCCTCGGGTGCCAGTGTGACATCAGCACCCCAACATCCACGTGGACGAGCTGTAAATCCCGCYGTTCCACGGAAAACCGGCAGCAGGACGGAGACAGAAATGCAGCAGCACCCCTGGGCACGGCTGGAGAGCTGTCCCCGTCCTGCCACTGCTGTCCCCACCCCCGGGAAAATCAATCCTTCTCTCCTTTTCGCCTGGACCAGCCTCAAAGAGCTGCACCCCGTTGCTAGGCTACCTGGCTGCCTTCCACACATCCCAGAGCTGCTGGAAACCTCGCAGCAAATTGCAGCTCACACGGTGGGTTATTTTGGTCTCTTTGGGAAGAGGGGGGATGAATGGACACTGGAAGGAAGGAAGGAAGGAAGGAAGGAAGGAAGGAAGGAAGGAAGGAAGGAAGACATTCAAGTGCTTGGATCCTCTGGTTGTTGGGTTGTTTGGCACATGCCCAGAAAAGCTTGGGAACAGGAACCTGTGTGTTTCTGCTTCCTTGAATAGGTAGAAGAGATGTGGGATCAAAATGAAATGTCTGGCTAATGAATACCAAGTGTCACCTTTTGTGCTATTTTGGATCCTCGATAATTTGTCTTGTGTCCTGCAAGAGCCAGGGAAGAGCTGGAAAGAGCTTCCCAAAAGGCCCTGGTGTACCAGCAACCTGTGAAGGGCTGGCAAGGGTGGGAGGAACAGCTCTTGGCATTTGCACAGCCACAGGATCCTGCCATGTGGCTTGGATTCGGATGATCTCATCGGGAAAAAGGCAAGAAGTTGGGGTGGGGAAGTGAAAAAGGGTTGCAAATAAATGATTCCCATCCCCCCTGGGCACACAAGGCTTTACTCCCTTGTCCTGAGCTCATGCCCAGCTTTGCGTTTTCTCCCCTGCTTTTTTCCACAGGTGGGGAAACTGAGGCAGGCTGAGGAAAACCGTACCTGGATCCCACTGTGGTCCATGTCCCGCGGAATTAAAAGGAATTATAGAACATATCCCCTCATTTCTTCTGTGTTGCTGCCAGGACTGAGGGTTTCTGTGCACACCAGCAACAGGCTGCAAGAAAATGAAGCTGCTCTGTGGTTTTTCCCTATCCCTTTTCTTCCCATAAAACRTGCTGCAGTCAGATGAGGTAAGAAACTCACTGCAGCTCCCATCACCCTCGCTGCCTTTTGCTGGGTTACAAAAAAGCCTTTTTGACTCTTCTTTCAGGTTCTGAGGAGAAATGAAAAGGCTTGAAAAGTGCTGTTTTACATCCTCACTCTTCTCCTTCTTTGCTTTAAGTGAGGGCCTGAGTTGGGAGGTGGATGCAAAGCACCAGGGAACCCCTCCCTGGCTATCAAGGGATCAACAGGGACACAGAGGGACTGGGAAGGAGCTCCCAGGAAATGGCAAATCCCAGGTAGCAAAATGCTACACACAGTTACTGCAGAGGCTGTTCAAGGGGGAAAAAAAAGAAAGGAACCCCCTCCCCACTGCTTAGGATCCATTCAAACCTCACCCTCTGGAAAGCATTCCCAGTGCTGCTGGCAGAGCCTGTTCCTCGCTCTCAGCCAGGATTCTCCCTCAAATCACGCCAGTTATGAATGAAATAAATTCCAGCCGTGAAACTGAGCCCCAGTCAGGTTTCCTGCCCTCGTTCCCTCTGTTCTCCTGAGCACCAGGCAGCCCCCGGGGCCGGGCCCTGGCTCTCCCCACGGGAGGGGTTTGGGTGGCAGCCACAGTCGGGGCTCCATCAGCCACAGGGAGATTATTTCTGTTCTCCCAGCAGCTGTTTGAAGGGGAATAATCCTGGAAGAGCCTAATGAATTAGCGTGAGGAGGGTTATCTGAACTGATGAGAAGGAGTGGAAACAGGCTGAGGAGAAGGGGCTGCTTTTCAAAGGAGCCTTTATTGGCTCTCTTCTGCTTTGGATGTTCAAAAACTCTTTTTTTTTTTTTCCCCCTACAGCAATTTATTTCCTGAGCGATTGAAGAACAAAAACAATTACAAACTGTACCATTTTCTTTTTTTTTCCCCTCTGAGCTTTCTCCTTTTCACTTAGCGAGATGCTCAAACTTCCTTCCCATCCTCCCTTTCCCTTCYCCCTTCTGCAAGACCAGAATAATTGGGGACTAAAAACCCAACCAGAGTAGCAGAAGTCTTCTGGGCTGTGCAGGGTTAGGTACTGAGCCACGGCATGCAAGTGAAATTAAAATAAAAACGGGAAAGGAAGGGGGAAAAAAAGAAAAACGTCTTTCTGGTGCTTCTGAGATCAAAGGAGCAACCCTTGAAATGTGATGGTTGGGAACTCGTGAGAAAGGAGTTGTTAAACCACCCCTGCCTGCTGTGGCTGTTTTATCAGCAGGGAGACAGTGACACTGTTTGAACTCGACGCTGCCTCTTTCCCCGCGGAGGTTGTGTGATGATTTCCGAGCGTGTTCCCCGAGGCTCAGGGTCTGCCGGGAGAGATCGGGAGCAGGGGACATGCTCCCACTTCAAACAGATTCCACAGAGGCAGCCAAGGAGAGGGAGCTTCCTGCACTGCCTGGGCAGCCAGACACACCTATGGGACCTGGTTTGGGGTCAGCCCCACACAATTCTCACCCCTTTTTCCCCCTCTTTTCCTCCTCCCCTTCTCCAGGGCTCCCAACGCAGCCTTTGCTTCCCTGGCAAACACAGCTCTCCTTCCCTCTCTTTTCAACACCAAAATTATTTCACGGGAGGATATTCAGTGTTTGTTTCTCTGCACATTAACACCGAGAAAGCAGGAAAAGGTTGACCCAGTAAGAAATTAAGGGAAGGATTTGAGTAAAAGCAGCCCAGGGTCTGAACCCCCTCCCTGGGACKGACCCTGTTGGACACAGGTCTTCTCCTGGCACCAACTGTGAGGGCTGGAGAGGAAAGTGTCCCCAGCATCTCCACCTGGGCCCCAGTGCCCCTTGGCTGGGGCTGAGCTGCTGCTGTGCTCACTGCTCAATGACCTGTGATTAAAACACATCAATCGAGCTGGGATCGACTATTTGAATTAGCTCATCTTCCTTTAGGAATAGCCTAAAGAGCAACCGGATGAGCCCTTGGCAGGCAGGGGTGGGAGGCTGTGACCTGCTGGTGACAGGATTTGTGGCAGGCAGGGGTGGGAGGGTGGCTGTGGCCTGCTGGTGTGGCAGGATTTGTGGCCCCGTGATTAAGGACCTGTTGCACACACATCCCTGCTCCCAGGATAGCCTGTGATTTGCACTAAACACATTTCATTGTTCTTTTTAGACAGTCCACACACAACTTCTGCCCCACACAGCCTTCAGCTCACGCACAGAATCACAAAACCCCAGGATGGGTCAGTTTGGAAGGGAGCACAGTGGTCACTGGTCCAGCCTCCTGCTCCAGCAGGGCCATCCCAGAGCGCAGGGCACAGGATTGTGTCCAGACAGCTCTGGGATATCCCCAGTGAGGAGACTCCAGCCCCTCTCTGGTCTCTGTKCAGGGCTCAGGCACTGCCCAGGGAACAAATTCTTCCTCGTGAGTRTCTCTGCATGTTCGGGCTRAGCTTTCCCTGTTCCACTGCTCTGATCCCTGTCCCTGCTCCAGCCCAGGAGCTGCACACGTGGTACCACCAAGGAACACGCTGAGACCCCTCTCAGCTTCGTTCCGCCCACAGSAAGGAGCAAAGGGACCGCGTGACATCATCCCTGCATCCCTACACTGGATTTGGGGAGGGAATTTCAGGGGAACGGGGTCAGTGGGGCAGCACAGGAGCTCTCCCGTGGCTCGGGAAGCAGCACAGCCTGGTCTGGCTGTGCCTGTGTCCCGGGATGCCACAGTCTCCCTGGAGTCCTGCCCTTTTGCCACCAGTCCTGGAAGGCATCCAGAGCCGGCTCAGTGAATTCTCCYGGCATGGCAGAGCCTGGCAGAGGGTGCAGAATGGATCTGTTCACCAGTATCCACTTCATCCCAGTGCTGGGGGTGCTGGGCTGGGGAGAGGCATCCCCTGGCTGTGCTCTGAGTGCACAGGGATGGGGGTGAGCTCAGGGGGGTCGTGGGAAATGGAGCATCCCAGGCAGGATGCATCCCAGGAGCATCCTTGGCATCTCGTCAGGCCAAGCAGTGGGAAATGGAGCATCCCAGGCAGCCACAGGATCTTCGTGAGGTCCAGCTCTTCTCTAGGGCACAAAAATCCCTGAATTGCAGCCCACCCGCCTCCTTCACCTGACCTAATGATCAATAAACTCCTTTTCTTTTATCTGGGTRAATTCCAGGAAGGAAAAAATAGGAGCAAGCATTCCTATGGAGAAGGATTTGGCGAGGCCTCCTTTGAGTACTCGTTCTCTGCTTCTGCTTTACTTTGCTGGGGAAAGAAAGTCTCCCATGCCAGAAATGCRAAAATAATACATGAATAGCAGAAAGTAGCTTAAATAGCTGGAAATAGGAGTGAAGCTGCTTGATGAAGGTTCATCACTCGAAATGAAAGGTGTAAAGCCAAAGAAAGGGAGAAAAGTTGAAATGTAAATTCAAAGTTTAAAATCCTCGCCTCATTTACAAACGGGGGATTGTAATGGCRGGGAATTTGTTTAGAAACAGATTAATGTTACGTTCTCTGTCTCAGTAAAATTACGGTTTTAAAATTACATGAAATATTCATGGGGGACGGGGAGGGAACTCACATCACCTTTGCTGCTCTCCTGAAGCAAACTGGAGTGAAACAGTGACTGAAGAGCTTTTCATTTCAGGCGAGTGCGGAAAAAAGAAAATTTTCCTTTCCTGCGTTCAACGATTGGAATGGGAAGGGCTACACGAGGACCTAGACAGAGAAATTTCCAAGCCCTCTGAAATTCTCTGCAGCCTGCAATTACACACAGTCAAATTTATCGCGGGTGCCAGATGGCACAGCGGGAATATTGGCAGGCATTTCTGAAAGAAAGGAGGAAAAATAGCTGGCCCATTCCGTGCCTAGCTTGCCTTCCCTTCTCCCTCCCACCCCCAATAACCTGTTCCTATTTTCTCTCTCCGTGTAAATTTTCCCTTCTCTTTGCAAACCAGCAATTTGGGGAAAGCAACGAGCGCGTTTATTTGGGGTTAAGCCTGCGTCTGAGATGCCCGTGGGGTTCCCTGGGTGAAATGGCTGAGTTCAAAGGCTTTCCTTGCAGGCAGCCCCGTTATTTTCAGTGGGATGAGGATGAGGAAAGCCCCTGGCACTGCAATCCCTGAGCTGGGGCTCCCTGCACGGCCAGAGAGGAGGGCAGGCAGGGGCTGGTGGCACACACTGAACGCAGAGGAGAGATGTCTTTGTGGTGACGTTTGCAAAAAGGAAAATCCCCAAACCCAAATCAACAGATGATGTGGATTGCACACCCCCTCAAATGCCTGATCCAGGTTTTTGCAAGGGTTTAGAATCCCGTTTGGGAGTGCCCAGCAAGCAGCTGCTGCTCTTGTGTCACTTGTGGTCAGGTTTTCAAGCCCTCTCCGTCCCCTCCAGGAGCGCTGTGACAGGCAATCTGCTCCCTGTCTCCAAGGAGGCGAAATTCCTTTGAAATTCTGGCCCAGATGGRCAATGTCAATCAATTTTGGAAAAGCTTATAATGCCCAGCAAGGCTGAGCTGTGCATCAACGCAATTGTGACTGCAGGAGGGAGCTGGACTGTCCTGGATAAGGTGAGGAATCCATGCCAGAGCTCACTGTAGTTCCCAGAATCACAGAATCAGCTCTTTCTATTGACATAAACTTCGATTCTGCAAGGCAACTTGAAYGGCTGCTTTTTGTTTCTTGGGGAGTTAATCACCTGCCTGCATCTGGAGATACAGCCCCTGGCCTGTCCGTTTGTCTGGGTGTCTCTCCTGCCATCCATCTGCTTTATTCCACTCCGTCATTCACATCCCAGCGTTTGGGGGCTGCTCTCAGAGCTGTGTCAGGTGCAGCATTTCCATATTTTTTTTTATTCTGAGCAGTGTTGACCATTCTCACTACCAGGATGTAACAGGTTAAATACCCTGTAGTGCACATGCTCTCTCTCTGTGCTGGAGTGAACACCTARAGGTGAAAAGGAGGCAGGGAGGGAAGGATGCAGTTCCTGCAGGTTTAATCTCAGCCTTTGTGCRTGGCACTGCTCAAAGGAAGAGTCCTAACCCTGCAGCACTTCAGGGTTTTGATTCCCTGAGTGGGTGGGTGTGGATTTATCAGTAGGAAGGAGACTGCACAGGCAGGAAGAGGCTGCTCTCAGTGCTCAGAGACGTCTACAAGAGCCCTCGTTCCCCAGCGAGCCCTGGGCTGTGTGTCCACTCTCCCTGTTGTCCAGTGTGGGTCGCTCAGGGATATCTGAAGGGTGAGTTCCCAGCACTCCTGACTCCTAGGATAGGAGGGGATCCTCCAGGAACAGCAGATGRGAGCTGGATCCACACATCTGAGTGTTCAGGGTGGTGACTGGACACAGCCCCAGCGTAGGCACTGGCTGATGGGGGGGGTCTGGTTCCTCTCAGTGTGCAAAGCCAGGTTAGGAGCAATCACTTCAGGAAATTAAATGCCTCTTTTGCTCTTTCTTGCTCATCTCTTGCTCCTAAACGTGTCAGCTCTGATATTCTCCTGTCAGCACCTTGCAGTGTGTGTGGGGCCTGGGAAACCCTGTGGATGCACAGCGTGCTCTGCCGCCAAACCGGGGCGAGACAGCACCAGATGGGGCTGCCTGGAGACGGCAAATTTCCCTGCCTTTCCTTTCCTTTCCTTTCCCTTCGATTTGAATGAAAGCACTGCTGAGCAGCGGGGAGGCCCTGCTCTCCTCCCTGCCTTGCAGCTTGTTGATATTTCGTGGTGCAGCCCTGGGTGTGTGAACTCCTGCCGCGGCCACTGCCCTGGCTCTCCACGTGGGTGGGASGCCCTCGGAGGAAAGGAAAGCGAGYGAGGGGGAAGCATCACGATGCCACAAATAATTGTCTTGGCGTTCCGGAGSAGAAAGGCAGAGGTTTATGCCTGGAAAACAGCTTGTCACTTGTCCTTAGTGTGGGGTGATGGCAAACAGATTTCCTGCAGACGCTGCCCACGTATTGAACTCGTTGAAAATCGTGTTCTTATCGCTTGTTGCGCTCTCCCCCTCCGGCTGCCGCGCTTTGTCCCCTCCTGGGAGGCTTGGCCACGGCATCCCTGAGCTCCCAGGGTGTTACTGGGGGTGATGCCTCGTGCCAGGCTCAGACAGCACCCAAGGAAACCTGCCAGGCTGCCCTGCACCRTCAGGAGGGGCTGAGGATGATAAGGGATGATAAAGGTTCCCAGCTTTCCCAGCTGGAGGGTTGCAGATGAGGCTGGAGATTCCTCCATGCCCAGTTGGCTTCTCTGTTCAAATGGYCCTGATAGATTTTTCCCTTGTATTAAAGATTATGAGATATTTCAGGCTGAAAGATGTACGTGCATCCTGCATCCTTGATTTTACTCTTGTAGAAATACTGACCTGGGGGTAACAGGGCTGAGCTACAYCCACCTGACAGGGGAACAGGAGCCCCCAGCCTTGGAGGGGATGGGTTGGAGCCSAAGGCAGCACTGAGCAGTCCCAAAAGAGGGGCTACAGCCCCCCCTACCATCCAGCTCAATCCGTGCCTGCCTCAGAGCACGAGCAGATGCACAGACAAAGCTGGAAATTAAACCACAGCGTCCAAGACAAGGCTTGAACATTCCCATTCCTGCCCACAGGAGAGGGTGTTGCCTCCCAGGGCTGAGGGGTGTCCCCCATGTGCCCTTTCCCTTCCACCCTTTTGTGCTCCTGCTGTCCCACAGCGGGGTCAGTGTCCCAGGAGAGCAAGGAGCACCTGCCCAGGCTCCCTGCCCTTGGGGACAGTGACCTTTCAGGGCTGGACACGGCAGGTCAGGGTGGGACCGAGGCTCACGGGGTGCAGAGGAGGGAATTGCAGTCCTGGCCGGAGCAAYGCTGGATCTCTGGAATGACAGGGAGCCCAAAGGGACCGAGCTCCTGGTGTCACTGCCACGGCTCCCACCTAACCTGAGACTGGATCCRAGACAGGGCAAGGTGGGTTCCTGAAACAAAATTTCTGTTGAAATTCCAGTAAATCATTTCACTCTGCAGCCTGTGTCGAAATGTCAATAAATCACTTCACCCTGAAGCCAAGGCCCTCACCAGAAATTGATACCCTTTTCTGAAGTACCTGGAAAAGGCCTGATTGATAAAAAAAAACATCCTCTTGAGCAAACTTCTGAAAGCTGGGCTCTGCCAAACTACCCTCGGCAGGATGAGGGCCTCCAAATCACTGCTCTCCGGTAAAAACTGCCCTCCCAAGGCACTCCAGGGTATTTTAATGGGAGAAAACCAAGGGGAACAGCAGCTCCAGAGCCCACRTTGTGCACTGCAACACCAACCCACCGTGCCACTTCGGGGAGGGAACGTCTGAGGAAAGGGTTAATTCTGTTTTCGTGCCTTTTTAAGATAATTATTTGTTGTCACGGTGAAGAGTGACTGATAACAATAATCACAGCTCGAGAGCACTGCTCAGTTCCCCTCGGAGGGGCTGAGTGCAAATCAGCCAGCCCAGGTCGGTTTGAGAGCGCTGGTAATTATGTTCCTACCACCATATTCCCTCTTTTCTCCCAGAAAGGGGGGGAAATGCCTCCTGGAGTATCACAGGGAGTTTTGCCTAATAATAGAAGCTTGTTCTTGAGTGATGGTTGAAACCCAGGGGGGAGGGGAGGGAACGAAGCAAACAAGGGCACAATTTATCCCGCAGCATCCATGCATTGTAATTCCTTTCTGTACTTTTTTTTCCCTCTAGTTGCCTTATAATATTTTAAAGAGAGCTGTAAAATGGTGCTTGGTTTAACACTGTGCAGAGCTCAGCTAAATCTTCTCCCTGATCATGTCACCTTTTCATTCAGTGGCTGCAGGGTCTTYGAGACCCAGTATGAGCTCCGTGGTGAGWTAGTGTCAGCTTTAATGGGAAAACCCTGTGGAATATTTTCTCTGCTGGTTTTAAAAAGRGAAAAAAAGAGAARAAATTCTTCCCTGTGAGGCTGGGGAGGCCCTGGCACAKGTTGCCCAGAGAAGCTGTGACTGCCCCATCCCTGGAAGTGTCCAAGGCCAGGTTGGACRGGGCTTGGAGCCACCTGGGATAGTGGAAGGTGTCCCTGCCCATGGCAGGGATGGGACTGGATGAGCTTTAAGTCCCTTCCAACCCAAACCATTCCATGATTCTATGTAAAGAAAACACCCAAGCCTGTGAAATCACCTGCTTTGGGATGGTTTATTTTGTCCACCTGAAGTCTCTACCTATTTCCAGCAAGATTTGTTCAAAAAGGGCCAGGAATTTGAGTACCAGACCCTTGGAAAATGCATGGAGATCCCGCAGGCGGAGCATCCCCGCAGGAAGCTGGTGCAAGAGTGGGTGGTTTCATGGCAATCACACGAACGCAGGAACTCATCYGGAGAGGAGAATTTTGCAAAACGCCTGGAGGACACGCAGACAATGARGGAGTGTCCGCAGCGACCACGGAAAGCACTTTCCCTAATGGGAAACATCCTCATCATTCATCCCACGCCCTGCCCCGCGTGGTGCTCGGGGTGGTGAAACGCAGGGCGGATCCAAGCCCCCCTCCCCGATCCAAGTTTTCTAATTGCCGCTGATGTTTTCCTCCTCGGTGGGCGCGGGAAGCTCGYGTAAGGAGGAACCCCATGGAAGCAGCGCCGGGATTGCGTCCCGGGGCACGGAGGGAAGGCGGCGTTGGGGGCGCCAGGCGCTGCAGCTCCCCGGCCGCGGCTCTCCCGACGCTTCGCACGGGATCCGCCGCAATCCTAAGGAACGCGGTCGGGATGAATCACGGAACGAGGATGAATCAAGGGTACGAAGGGGATCTGGCTGCTCAGTAAAAAAATCTCAATAAAWATCTGAAACTGAAACCAACCCCCCTGAATCCCTTTCGGAGCTGGCGTGGTTTGACCACAGAATGCCTTGGGTTGGAAGGGACCTTAAAGATCATTGCACCCCCTCCCAGCAGCCCAGGTTTCTCAGAGTTGGGGCATCCACCCCATAAAACCTCGCAATACAGCGAATTCCTGTTCTTTGTAGCTGTGGCCATGGAAGATCTTCTTGTTTTTAATAATAATAACCATGCAGAAGTTCTCTTAGGCCCATCACACAGCACAGGCTGAGCATCCCATGGCGCAGCACCCGCTCCTGCTCAAGGCAAGTGGCCACGAGCGTCCTTGTCACCAGCCAAGGGGGTGTTCTCAGTTTGGCTGGACAAGCAAGGCACTCCGAGTGAATATTSCCTTCTGGCAGGTTTGTCCGGGAATCCAGAGCCTGTTCGCAGCTGTCAGGGTGCACCAACACTATCAGGGAAGCGTGGAGCCCAGTCCCTGTCGCAGAGCAGACCCCAGAGGTGATGATAACCCCCCCTGTCTGTGCCGAGAGCCCTGCACTGCTCAAGTTTGGGAGCTCTACAGACAAATCATGCCCAGGAAAATCATATTTTAGCGTGAAACCCAGCACTTCTTCACTTGGCAGATGATCAGGAGAGGAGCTGCCACTGCTCAGCGCCTTCCTGCAGGAAGAGGAGGAAAAGGGCACGGGAATTTATAGTTATGGCAAAAACCAGAAGCCAGACATCCTGTTCAGAGCTACCCAGGTTTTGTTGCGGCCATGGGAAAATATAACTCAGCCAGGAGACAAATCCAAGAGGGAATGCTGCTGCCTTCCCCCAGAACTCATCCCTGCACCGGTGGGCAAATCCTGGGCAAGGAATTGTTTTACCCCCATCACTTTGCATCCGTCTGATCCACTGGAATAAATGCTGTTGTTCCCTGTTTGGAATATGCATTAGCTGATTTTTAAGCACCAGGCCAGCAGCCCCCAAGGGTGTACTAGAAAGAACCAAGCAACCAATTTCACAGCAAATAATTTATTCCACAAACACTGCTTCCCTTCCCGGCTCCCGAATTRCTTCTGGACGGTTCACAAAATTCTTAGATTTATTTGTTATTCGGAATCGCTTATAAATTTCTGCCACGAATAATGAAATTGGGCCGGAGATTGTTGTGCTAACGGCCCTTTGTGAACAGCTGTAATTCACTGCACGAAATTCCTGTCGTGATTTGCTTGGTTCGCTCTGTTTTGTGATGTTGGATGTGGACGAACTACGCGGCTCGCCAGGGAGCGTGGCAGGTATTGTGGTTGTAAAAGTCTTGATTGGCCATTTGGAGGTGAAGTGGGGGAAAATAATCCGCGTGTGGATCTTTGTTGGTGGCTGCTTCTCCCCGCGCTTACCCCTGATATAACTGGGAGATTGCCTCCCTGATAGCAGCACAAACGCTGCCTGTAAAACAGGGGGAAAAGGCATTCCAGGCAGTGTTTGTGCAATAATGGTCCCTGGGGGCTCCCCAGCTGGCGGCTGGCGGCAGGGAAGAGTGACAGGAGAAGGAGAACACTCTTTTAACCATTGTTTCATATCGTTTATGTGGGATTTCTCCCGGTGAAGCTGCTGTGCCTGTGTGTTTGTGAGTCAACAGAGAGGGCTCCTGAGGGCTTCTGGTTGTTTGTAGTGGTGCAGCAGGAACTGAGCGATTTGTTCCAATTACGGCGTCAGCTCCAGGTGAACAGGGAGAACAAACATTGGATTAAATCCCTCCCTGCCCTAAAACCCTTCCTCAGCTCCACAGCTGGGCTTGGCTTCCTTGTGCCCCCTCCCCTGTGCTGTTTTCCAGCTCTACCCCCAGCCTGTCGCTCCTCATCCTCGTCCCCTCCAGAGCTGCGGCTGTGCCTCTGCAGCYTGGGGACAGGAGCCAGCAGTGCCAGGGATCAGCATCTTTCCTGGGATCCAGGGGAAAGCTGAGCCCCTCGCGGTTCCTGCGTGGAGGATAACACTTYTGAACCTCTTAACTGGGGTCGAAGCCGAACTCCCCGAACTGGGGGATGCACCAGCTCTGCCTCCCTCCTCCTGTTGCTCACACAAAGCYGCTGCGAGGAGAGGCTGGTGGGAACATGGAATCACCGAGCTGTTCCCACAGCACAGCCTGGGCATCCCTTCCTCCTCTTTGTTTTTTTTTTTTCCCTGAAACAATTTGATTCCATTGACTTTTTTAATGGCGTTTATTTTGTTTGTCACAAGGGTGTAGGGCAGCCCAAGGTGAGAGGATGATCAAACACAGCCGTGGCTTTCTGATTCCAACAAACTCAATTCCCGCGTCAGGAATATCGAGCGCCAAGGCTCTGGAAGCAGAAACACACACAGACAAAGGGATAAAGCTCCATCAGAAGTCCCCAAATGTCACCTGGTCCTCCCACGGTGCTCACATCCCCRCTGTGAACACACCAAAAGGTCTCCCGTTCCCAGCTCTCTTTCCTAATTCGGGATTTTGGGAGAGGAGGCAGCGCTGGGGCTCATCTGAATGCTGAGTGCTCTGCAACAGCCACGTTCCCTCCTCCAGAGCATCCCCTCTCTGCATGTTTATGATCCCTCCCTCTCCGGCTCCGAGGTACAAAAGCATTTGCTGTATTTTTTTGTCTCAGGCGGTGATGTGAATTTAGAAAAAAAAAAACCACCTTTACAAACGAGAAAAAAACCCGAGCGGACTTTTCCCAAAAAATGATGCCGGGGAGGGAGGTGCTGCTCTTCATTTGACAAATATTTTCTGATTTTGGGGTGGGATTTTTTTTGTTGTTGTTTTGTTTGGTTTCCCTCCCTCGCTAATGAAATTCCTGAAGATAAGATGGGCTGTTGTTGCCATAGAAACGCGGCGCTGGCAGAAGCCGAGGCTGCAGATTTATTCCTGCGGCTCGTTAGTCAAACTCCGTGCAATAACAGCGAATTAATATTTCGGTCTCATCGAGATCTTGCAGCTCTTGCCTCTCTGCACAACCTGGGAGCAGAAGGCAATGCTCAAGCCTGCGCTGCTGGGCTCGATCCCTCTCTGGGTGTCCCACCAAGGGCAGCTCTGCTTTATTCTGCTTTATTCTGCTTTATTCTGCTTTATTCTGCTTTATTCTGCTTTATTCTGCTTTATTCTGCTTTATTCTGCTTTGCTGCTGGCCTGGCAGGAGCAGCCGAACGGTGACTGCAGGAAATCTGGCCTGCTTTACTCTCCGAATTCTCCAGGACTGAAGTGGCAGAGAGCTGATTGTGCCTCTCAGAGAACAAAGGGGCTTCACCCTCTGGTAACTCGCCCGGGGTGTTCTGTGTCCTCAGTGAAACGCATTTTGGAACTCCTGGTGGATGCATCCTTGGGCTGTGGATAAACGAGCATTGATCCTCCTGGTGACAGAGGAACTGCTGGGGAGGGCACATGAAGGGCCTGTGCCCATGGCAACTCCAGCTCCACCCCACACAGCAGAATGGGGAGAACTTTCAGATCCTTGCATTGCTCCTGTCTGCTTTTGTCCTCCTTGAGCTTTGCTTTTTGCTGATAGGAATCATAAGACGCGAAAATCGTGTCCCTGTCTGGTTCCCCTTCAATGTCACTCGTGTTTACTTCCACACATCTCCTCCAAACACCACAAATAAACAGGATTGTAGCTGTAGAAGGGGAACTGGGCAGCAGTAGCAAAGTCCTAAGGGGTTGGAAAAAGGAAAACCCCTGGCCATGAAGTTTGTTTTGGTGATTTGTGGTTCTTGGGACACCCTGAGCCTCAAGCCACTTTGGTATTGCCTCCCAGGCACGAATGAACCAAACAGCACAAATCTGGGACCAGAAATGCTCAGCAGGGAGTGAGAAATCCTGCACCTCCACAGCTCAACACAGACTGCCTTGGCCAGCTCAGACAGGAGCGGAGCCTTTGGAGGATGAAGGCTCTTGGACTGCTCACATCCCTCATCATGAAGGAAATCAGTGTTTTGAAAAGTTCTCCATTTTAAGCTTGATGATCTCAAATTATTTTTTTGATTTGATGAAATGTAACTTTTTTAGATTCCCCCTGGCCCCTGTGTGCACTTTGTGCACAACACAAGAGGCAGCTAAATGACACATGGACACAGAGGAGGGAAGAGCACAATTTGTCCACTGATCTCTCATTCAACTCATGGATTTCAACCAGGATAAAACCCAGCCAAAGCCTCCTCTCATCCCAAATCCATCCAAACACCAGTTTACTGCTGCTGTCTCACCAGTTTAAYGAGTTCTGGAGGGAACTAAGAGCGGAGAGGGCCATGCCAAGGCAATGCTGTTCCCGTGTGTGCCTGGCTTTGCTCACACACCCATTTGTTGTCCCTAAATAGATGACTTTGCCCTTTTGCAAAAGGCAAACTGCAGCCAAAATGTGCCTGATGGATCCCTGCTCCCAGGCTGGAAAAGGGCACACTAAAGGGACTGCACGAACTGGCTTTGAATCACAAAAGGTGAAGAACATTAACGCTCTCCTGGGGTTTGAACTGTGGAGGATTACACTGACATAAGTGGACCTGTATTTTAATAAAAAATACACTTATTTCTGCCACAGGATTAACAGTTTAAGCCCCTCACCAGCCTCTCCTGGTTATCATTCCTCTCAAGGAAGCTGCTTTTTCTCTCTGAGATGAGCAGGTGCTTTTTTTTAAAKATGCAGAACCAACTGGGAGATTTTTTTAATGGAGAACTCAAACCAAGTAGATGCTTYTATTTCCATCTCCCTCTCCAAAGATTGCCAGTGCCATCTGAGAGGGCTCAGCACCTGCCACCCCTCTCCCAGAAACCCTTCAGTGCCAGATCTCCCTCCTCCACATCAATTGATACATGGGAGAATTCAAATCTGAAATCAATAAACCTCTGAAAGGAAAGTCTCTTATTTATAATTGCTTGGCCCTCGAATTACTCAGGATACTTCAGGATTAGGCAAACCAGGCAAGATTTTCTGCTTCTCTATTTCACTGGAGTTCCTAGAGGTGCAAATCTGTGCAGCATCTGCCCTGTAATCATTAGTAAAATAAATTAGAATGCTTGAAGGAGCAGGCTGATTAGGAAGTGAAGTGATCACTAGCAACTATTGTCAATGTTGTGTGCTTTGTTCCACTTACAAGGCTAATTACTGTAACAAAGTGGATCATTTTAAATGGAAATTCTGGGTGACTGTCAATGCAAACGTTCGTGGTTTTTTTTCCTGGATGCATCACAACCGCGTGAGGGGRGGAACAAAGGACAATGGAAATAATCAAAACACAACTAAGCCGAAGGAACTATGCAATAGACTTTTGTTAGAGCTCATTAAAAATGTGCRTTTATCCTCCTTCTCTGGGAGTGCTCTGTCTGAGGGCCCCTATCAGACTCCACCATCTCCGCAGCTCTTTGCATTGTCCACAAACGAGCCTGACTTCAGCCCAAGGAACCCAGTCCCRCTCCCAGGGGGAATCTGTGACTTCCTGTCATTCCCAGTGCCACGGGACCGAGCAGAAATTCCCACTCAGGCACATCCTTAACTCGGAACACAGGGACACTGTCACCGAGCAAAGCTTTCCAGTGCTGGGATTGGGCTGAAGGAAACTCTGGGATTCACTCACATGTCCAAGCGTTTGGCACGGTGATCCTAAAGCCTATCCTGCCTGGAATAACCACCTGAGATCCTGCTCTTGTTTCCGTGGGCTGAGCTTGTGACAGCTGGGGATGCGAGGAGGCTGCAGGATTCAGCCAAACCCTGCCTCGTTTTCTCGGTTCATGGATGGTTTTTGAGGCAGGGAGAGGAATTCTAGCAGGGATTAAGGATAAATACAGTTTCCAAGAAGATATTCTGACCAATTTTAAACTTGAATGGTCTTCAGTATCCTGTGGCCTTCACTCATCCACTGTAAATCCTGAGGGTGCTTTAACAGCTCATGTGCTTGGGGAAAACTCTTTTCCATTTGACTAAACCCCTCCTGGYCTACTCACTTATTTTTAGAGGACAAATGGGAGAGAAAAGTTGTCTGTACATTGAGACAATGCATGAGAAAGCTGTGAAATCATTCCCTGCCAAGGCAAAATCAGATTCTGACATTCTTTTTTCTCTGCTGTATTTACTCCTGATTTGATGTTTACTCATAGGAAAAGCACCCTGGAAAAACTGCACCAGTATTGCTCTGCACAGGAAATTTTGGCAAGCTTGGACTGGCAGCTGTCTGTTCTTCCCATGAATTCACATGTCTGGGGAGAACACCAGGCACAGCTAAGCCACCACCTTGGGCCAGCTCTCTTCTGAGTGAGGTTCAGAGCCCACAGATCAGACACAAYGTCCACATTCCCACTGCTGATTTCCCAGGATTTTAAAATAACACCACAGCTTTCCTTTCATAACCTTTCTGAACGGATAGATTTTATTTTTTGGTGAGAACCAAGGGTATCCAAGGGGCTTGTAATTATTCCCACCACTGTCTGCCCCAACAAAAGCCTTCCTTTGTGCCAGGGATCCATCCCTGGCCACTGCTGTCCGAGCTGGGAAAGTGGCATCCAAGGGGCCTGATCCAAAACCAAAGAGCAGCAAAAATACAAACATATTTCTGGTGGAGGCTACACACAGACATCCCAACTCTGGTGCTTCAGATGGTCCAGTGCTGCTTTTAGAAATCATCTGCACGTCCACACAGGGTTCAATCCATCCTCCCTGCATCAGATGTGCTGCAGAGTCTCAGATCAATTGTGCCTGCACAGCAGGTCTGCCCAAAACCCATCGGTCTCACTCTTTTTTGGGCCGTGCCAGCTTGGTTTGTCCCTGTATAATTGGATGGAACTGAAACAAAAGAGCTGACTGGGATTGTTTCATCCCAGGCAGTTCTGTCTTTATAAAGKGGGGAGAGGAAGGAGGAGAACACATTAAACTTTATCTGAAATGTAGTGTCTGACACTTTCCAGGCCACCAGTGCGGTGGTGCTTTGCTGGTCTGAGTAGGATGTCAGGGTGGTAAATGAGGAGCAGTTATTGTGATCCCTGTCATCGTGTGCTGGAAAAACAGAGCGAGTGGGACGAGAGTCAGCCCRGCTGTGCCAGCACGAAACAAATGCTTGCAATAAATTGCAGCTTCCACTGGCGTGGCTCTCGGTGATGGCACAAAATGAATGGAACTTCTGCACCAGGGGCAGGAGCGTGGAGCACACAAATGAGGGGCCTGAAGGGCGAGYGCTAAAATGCGTGAGGGGCTTTGCAGAGCTTTCTGGCGTCTCTATAAATCCACTGGCTCCAACAGAGTTACCTAAGGCGACTGAGGGTGGGAGAAGGAGACGTTTTTGTGCTTGGAAAAGCAGTAAATGGAAATTAGTAGGGGGAAAAAAGAGTAAAGTAGGTGAATCCAAGAGAAGTGAAATTTGTTTTTCTCAGAGGAGCTCAGTAAGAGAGCAGGTTCGAGTGTGTCTCCCTCATACACCAGCAGGCTCACTGGGGTGAATCAGCTCTGGTTTTACCAAATGAGTGGTTTCTAAAGAGACTGAGGGCAAAGAAAGCTGGGGAGTGTTAAACCTGGGAAAAAAAATCAATAYGTCTTTGTTCCACGCCAAATACTTGCTGTTCTCAATAAAATATTAGTCTGCCACAATTTGCCCTGGGTGAAACTCCAGTAGTCATTTGGACACTGAGAAAATGCTTTTTTAGAATTCATTTGTGGGACCACGTTGATCTGAGTGCATGTTCTGCTGGGCTCTGCCTAACTGAACCAACAGAGACAAGCTCTAGCCCAAATCCATCAAAAAGAGGGGGTTTGGATGGTGTTTTATCCCTGATTTATCATTTCAGCTCAGGACAGTGAGCTAATCCAGCACAGAGACTTCCCTCATATCTCCTGCTCCTCAAGAACTGGGAGGCACAAGACACCCAAGGCCTCCAGACTTTGTGGGGAGTTAGCACATCTATTTTGATGATTTTTTTTCAGGAGAGCAAGAGTTGCTGTGATTTGCTGCTGCTCCTTGGCCGTACCTTTCCCAGTCCTGCACACTTCCCAGCAGGAAACTCAGAAGGCYGAAATCATGGAGAGCCCAGTGCAGCCCCAGCAAGCAGAAAAACACCACTGCAGGACGCAAATCCCCATTTCCCTGCCGGTGGATAATTCCAAGTCCCCGTGACCTCGGGCAGATCCCTCTGGGATCCGTGGCCGTGTCGTTGCTCCGGGTAATGAGCTGACCCATCCCAGCAGTGCTCCCAACACCGTTTCCCCCTCGTGGCACCGCTGTGGTGGCCCGGGGAAGGTTGTTTTGCCCCAGCCCGTTGTGCCGCGACCAGGACSTTACACGGGAACGGAAAGGTCACGGATATTCCCCTGCCATCGCCGAGGAGCCGCGGGGAGCGAGTGCTGCCGTTCGGCACGGCTGGGTGGGCGGCTCTGCACGCTCGACAGCATCAGCAGCGGGGCTGGGGAGGAGGGGAAGGGGCGGACAGGTGAGCTGTGGGGTGGGCACCTGCCACTGCGCCGCTTCGTCTCGGGGCTTCACGTCCCTGTCGGTCAGCGCGAGGCAGGCAGGCRCTCGGCGGGTGCAGAGAGCCGATTATTCCGGCAGGCACCTTCCTAATCATCGGACGTGACGCCTGTGATGCATGTGGAGGGTRATTATCACTCGCTCCCTGTCCTTAAATGTCTCTCACAAGCCCCGTCAGACGAAGGAGAAGGCGTTGAGGATCCCCGGAACGAAGCGCGCCATTTCTGCCAGAGCGGCGCCTAAGAATGCTTTTTGTTTGTGCAGGGATATTTTTAGGCTTTGGAATTATGTAAATTGTCCTGCTAAATCACGCAGGGCCCYGTGACAGCAGCGAGTGGCGCTCGCAGCTGTCGGTGTCATATGGTGGCGGGAGCGAGCGTGGCGACGGTGCTGAGCATCACCGCGGCCCCAGACGTCTGCTCGTGGACGGGCAAATCACACAGAGCTGACGGTGACCCTGACACAGGAAGGGAGACAGCGCTGAAAATGGGCCTCTCCACTGATATCTTTCCACGGGACCTCTCACTGCTCGTGTTATTCCGCTTGCTGCTTCCCTGTGACTCCGGGGGGTTGGGATGCCATTACTAACACAAACTGCATTGAACAGTTTTATTATCAAGGTCAACAGTGCCATTAAAATACTTCCAGGCATCAATCCTCCACTCCTAATGGAAAGCAACACAAAATAAGTGAGCTGACTGCTTAACCAGCTGGTGGAGAGGCAGGAGGAAGGCTGGACAGGAGGGCAGCTTTGTTTCGTCTGTTTGTTTTGCAAGAGGCAAATCTTCGGAGGGGATAAATCTGTCTGTCCTACAGACAGTGCAGGGGGAACATAAGCTTTGGAGGAAATGCTACAGAATTTTGCCGAACAAGATGTCTGAAGTGTTTTTTTTCTCGGGTCTGATGGGGACTGCACTCCTGAAGGAATTGGCTCCAACGCTGGTGTCCTTAACACATTGCTGGGAGTCTGACTCACTCTAGAGCTGGAAACGGGGGCATGGGGCAATGGTTCCCCATTATTGCCTTGCCCAAATGCCCCCTGGAAGGCTCTGGCTGAGCCCAGAACCCAGTGCCAATCCAATGATGGAGAAAGGGGAGTTTTGTTTGCAATGAGCCCCATTTCCCTGGCTTACCCTCGTGGCAATCACTCCATCTTCTGTCCATAAAACCTTCTCTGTCACTGACCTCTACTGAAGAAAACCACAATGATAGAAAGAACAGATGCAAGCCCTGATGCAAGATTGGCATTAGAGGTGTTCCTGGYGGATTTTTAATTCCACTGAGCTCAGATTTATGTCTCCCTCTATAAGGCTGTTCCAGCTGAAGGGCTTAGTGGGCACAYGCACATCCCTTACTCATGGTTTGATTGACCATGACCCTTTGTACAGGTTTTATTCACRTTGTTATGCAGTTCTTAGCCACGAGCAGTGAAAATCAGCTACCTTCTCCTTTTTCCCTTTCTCTTTACAAAARGAAAACTGGAAAAACCAGAAGCCCAAAAACACGCAGTGGAAGAGAAATGGATGTAAATCAACGGGAAATATTTTAAGGCTGCAGGGAGAGCACTATAGATGGGTAAACAGGGCTGGAGGGTCAGCAGCAGCAGATGTCAGGAATGAATGGGATGGAAAACAATGGTTCAGGAGGGATGGGCAGGTTGTCGTGATAAGTCTTGTGGAGAGTTTAGTAAATTCTCTTTACAGTGTAAACATTTTGTTCAAGGGCCGCTAAAAAGATTTAAGAGAACTGTGTAAAAATGTTCTCTGCTCTATAAAATGCCRCTGCTTTGCCTTTCTTGTCTGGAGAGCGAAATAAATGAGAGCTACAAAAATACTGTTGCAACCAGCACCGCACATCATTTTTCAATTGTTGAAACAACTGATCTGTGTATTTCTCTTCTTTGTGATGGAAAGAAATTAAAGGGAGGGGGAGACGGCACTTTGGAGGGTCCTGAAGTGCTGTGACAAAGGGTGTCACTTGGGATCTTCCTGCCTCGTTCTGTGGCTTAATTGTATGAAGATGCATCACGTGGTGGCAAAGCTCATTAGCAAAATTAATTCACTGTGCTCTATTCATTTGTTACAATCCTGACACAAAGCCACGGAGCGTTTTGCATCTGGAGCTATTTGGAAACAAAGCCACTCTGCAAATACTTCCTTTGGTTGGTTTCAGCAAAGGATAAATGGGATGTGTGCRGAAACCACAGATTCTCCCTGTGGTGGGACCTTCCCTTCAGAGAGAGCAGGGAAATGTACAAAGAGCAAAAGAATGAAGAGCAAAAGGGCAAATGAGAAGCCCCAGTAACTCTGGTTCAAAGAGACACCTGGCTTTGCTGGGATAACTGATTTACAAGGAGACATGAGATCATCCTCTGCATGGAACAGGAGTGGGAAGCCCTGGCTTCCCATATCCACGTGTTTTGAGCCATAGGCAATCCCACAGAGGTTCCTGCGCTGCTGASATGAAAAATGTGGTGCCTTCCTGGAAGGATGTGAAAATCACATATGGATCCAAGTTTTCTCAACATAAGGACATGTCTGTGAGCTGGCAACACCACGTGGGAATCACACCTTGTGGGACTCAGGATCCACCTGATCAGAGTGTGCAAACAATGGGAACAACTCTGCAAAGAGCTGGGGAGAACAACAGAGTTCTGCTATTGATGGGAGAGAGAACCAGAATAAGGGTGGAGATRAATGAAACCTCTCCTGCCATGCTCAGCAGAAATCCAGGCGCAGCAACTCAGAAGACTCCTTATCTCAATCAAAGCCACTCTTCTTKTGTTGTTTACAGTCTTAGATTTTGGTCAAATGTTTCACTGCTGGGGTAACTGTTTAATTTGGAGCTGAACTTCAGCCAATGAAGCCTGTAATCAAAGCGAGCTCTGAGCACCACACAGACATTGCTGCAGGATGGACTGTCCTGAACTGCTAAAGGATTGAGGACTCACCCTGGGAAATCCAACAGGACGTTTGYTCCAAGGCCATTAACGGGCTCTTGTGCAAGACACTCCTCCTGCATTTATTTATTTACCTACAGACACCAAGCCACGGCCAGACCCCCAGAGAACATCAGTGGATCCAACTCCACTGAAAAACCAAGCCCAGATCTCAAAGCTGCAGATACCAAACTCCCAACTYGTGGGTGGCTGCCAACCCTTGGCTGTCGTTCTCCTGTTCCGTACAGTTTTGTGATCTAATTGCTTTTTCAGGCACTTATGTTTTAGGGATATTTCTTTTTTCCTTCTAACAACTCCAGTTGCTCTGGGAAGAGGCAGTTGTCATGACTCCCTGCTTCTAAGGCTTCTGCTGCCACGTTGCCTGACAATAAGAGGAACAGAGGACCAAAGCAGACAGGGGGGAAAAAAAAGCTTAATTATAGCCCAGACTGCCTCTCTCTCTAAGGTGAAGGGAATGTAAATTATAATTCCTGGATACAAAATCAAATAGAATTACTTATCTCTTGAAATCCCCACTGATGTGGCCGCTGCAGTGAAGCAGCCAACCTGCTGCCTCATTATTCCAGTGACACAGTGCRGCGGGAGAGACTCCCAGGCACAGGAATAAACCAGCACAAACGCAGGAGATGGCTGAAGATTTCCCTCCACTCTCTTTCCCAGGGAGCTTTCCACATTTCTCTTTTAAATTAAATCACACCTGGCACCTTTCCCCTGAATCCTTAACGAGTTTGTTTTAGGGAGAAATATGACCAAGTGACCCTTAGGACAGCAGACAGTGGAGAAATTAGAACGTGGCCAGAGTGCAGCAGGGAAAGCCTGAATCAGKATTTCTGGTTCCTTGAACAGGGTATTTTCTGGAGAGAGCTGGAAGCTTCCATTTCTCTTGTCTTTTAGACATGGAAATCTCTCCAGTTTTGGTGGAGTCCCCTTTGCTGCCTGGAGAAGGAGGGTCGATATTGCACGTGGCTTGCTCACAGGATGGAATAAACCCATTCCTTGTCTAATCTCTCCCTGCACCAGCAGTTTATAAAGCTGAAGGAACAGAGAGGTGCTCGTGCCAAAAGGACCACACACTCCTTATTTCCCTTTAAGCCAGTTGGGCATAGGAACAGCTGAAAGGATTAGGACACTCCAGACTGGGAAAATGCAATTGAGGGGCGATACAAGGGGTCTGGAGAAGATGAACAAGAACACATCTACCCAAAAAAAAGTCTTTGCCTTTCTAATGCCTGGCGGGAGCCAAGGCCAAGGCTGACACGAGGGCAGCTCGGTGTGAGGGAGGAAAACCCTTTTGCCAGAGCTCTGAGAGAAATCCCTCTGCGGGGGAGCTGCGATTTGGACCTTACTGAACGCATTAAGGAGCGGCTGGAAAGCTCAGCAGGCGGCACAGCCTGCGCTGGGGCTCGTGACATTCCTGCTGCGGGGCTGAGCGCGAGGCCCCCGAGGGTTCGGCGCGTCCTGAACTGCAAACATGGATACAGCAGGGGAGCTGCGGCCCCGAAACACAGACCAGCCCTCCCTGGGAGCCCTCAGCGGCACGTTCACAGCCACAGGGACATAAATCTCTTCAGCTGTGGCTTCCAAACGCGAGGGAGACGAGGGAGGGTGCTCCTGGGTTATTCCCAGCCTCTCCTATGGATGCAGGAACTGCCATCTCCCCTGCACCCCATGCAGAATGTTCAATAAAAACGTTAAATAACCTCCCCTGCCAGCCCCACACCTCAGGGAAAGCCCCCAGCACTGCTCTGCACCCCAAACCCTCTCTGCTGGCTCRCRGGGATGGGAGGGATTTGTGTGAATCCAGCCCAGGGTATTCCCTTTRTAGATCTCCACGTGCTCAGCACTGCAGCTCTTTTATGGGAGCAGATCCAGGGATTTAGAAGAAAACAAGCTCTCTTCTCTCACCCTTTACAGGATATACTTTGGAGGCAATGAAGAAATGATAAGATCTCAAAAAAAAAAGGTGTGTGGTGACTGTGGGCTCCTCCCCACCCCAGATGGCAAAGGATTCTCTGCACGAGGCTCCTGAAGTGCCTCCAAAGGAAGGATTTGCTGCCCTTACCACTGCTGGGAAGATGCTCTGAATGGTGTGKGTGCCTCTGGTCGGGCTGTGAGACACACACAGGCACATGTGAGAGTTAAACAAGTCAAACACCTGACCTTGGCCACCCCAAAACYCGGAGCAGGGAATGGTTAAACACACAACACGTGCTCCTGGGGACACATATCCCTGGTCACACTCAAATACCTGTGCATTTGTGCCAAACAAAATTACTGGTGGGAGTGATAGTGATAAATATGTAGCCACAGTCTGGGTTTCTCCCTGATTTCTTRCCTCCTCCCTTATTGCATAATTCCYTTTCCCAGTGGCATTTGCTGTTCCTCAGGCATCACCTGAGCAGTTGAGACATGAGGTGGCTCTAATATATTCTGCAAAGGGGCTGTTCTGCAGAGCAGACTCACAGGGGAAGATCTGATAGAACCAAACATCCTAWTTTTTTTTTCCTCCTATCAGTGTCAGTCCTTTTCTTTCCAGTTCATACCGCAAAGAAAACCAGAGAATTAAATTAATTAGCCCCTGGTAATGGGGATTATCATTTTATCTGTTTAGCAGAATTCTACCCATACAAATGAGACTCTGCACCAAAACTCCTTGGCCACAGCTTGGATGGTTGCAGCAGAGCCTGAGGCACAAAAATACCCATCAGAGGGACAGAGAGACTAAATATATCCCCTAGGACGGGCTGGCCATGTAAACCATCCACTCAGCTCAGGAAATCACACAGAATCCACAAATTCCCTYGCAGAGGATCAGAAGGAAGGAAGAAGGCAGCCTAAAGGATTGATGTTGTGTAACAACAAATGTTTCTATGGAGACTTTGCAGCCTCTCTCCGAGGCAGGCAGGAATGCTGCTCCCTTCCTGCTGCTGAGCACACYGTGCATGGAGTCTGGGGGGGCTGGCAGCCCTCGGATTATCTGGGAGATGGAGCAGCCATGGGGACACGGTTGGTGTTTCTGAGGGAAAAACCTGACGTGTGACACTTTGCATCGCCTCCCCAGGGCAAACCAGTCATGGTGATGCCAAGCAGGCTCTGTCAGAGGAGTYTGGGGACCTGGCAGGGAGAAGATCGAATTCTGGGTGTAATTCAGTCTCACCACGCCACAAACACAGCCCAGAACGAGTCTCAGTAGGGCCTCRCCTCTTTTTGCACATCCTCCCTTTACTGAGAGCAAAACTCTGCTTTTTGGTGCATCAGGGTGGTGGGTGGGTAGAAAGCTCCTAAATGGATCAAAATTCTTCTTCCCAGCTCCCACAACAAAGCAGATGAGCAGCTAAAGCACAGCTACTACAGATCCAGCATGTCTGCAGATCTTCCTCCTCGCAGAGTGGTCACCTTGCACTGGACACAAACCATGACGTGGCTTCTTCCTCCCTCTGGCCTTTTGGTTGAGCAACTCTGGTCGTTATGTGTTTGTGTGGGTGGGTGGGGGCATCACCAGCACATTCCACCATCGTAAAAGGGAAGGAYGGACTGGAAAAGCAGGACAAAACCATGCAGAGGACAGGGATGTTTGCCTGGAGATCTCCTTTTGAACGGCCAGAGTCAGTCCCAGCCCAGGGCTCTACAGCACAACATGAGGTGCAGAAGCTCCCAAATGTCCAAGATCCTCCAGATGCTGCTGAGAAAGAGGGGGGAGCAAGGAGGGATGTGCAGGCCCAAGCAGAGGGGTGTGGATGGAGACTAAAAACCAGCAAGATCAGGGCAAAGGACTCCAAGAGCCCTTTGGGAAAAGTGTTCACACACGTGGGGCTGACAGGGCTGAGAGAGAGGGCGACAAATAAATCAGAAAAAGCATTTTCAGAGGGACTGCTGACCCCCCCTTCCTGCTGCTGCTCCTCCTGGGAATAACACACCTGCAGGTCAGTGTATTCCTGTATTTTGCCTTGGTGGCAGAAACGGGAGCGCCTACTCAGCCAATTCCTCACGGATCCCACGCCGCTGGAACACTCCATCTTACAGACAACTGCAGTTCCTCCGTGTGCCACCACGCGTTTATGTGCATTAACCTCGTGCTAAATTCCAAAGGCTGGAAGCAGCCACCTAAATCATGCTAATTAAGACAAATTACCGGAATGCCCTGAAGAACGCTGGGAAATGCGTTTTGCTGCACGGCACAATAATGGGAACAAAGCTCAATTCCATAGTACTCTAAGTGTGCTCATTTCCAGCCCTTTATTTTCTCTGGTTTTTTCAAAGGCAACAACTTCCCATTCCCAGCCTACCTGAGCAGTCCATCCCTCTAAAAACCTTAAATGAGGGGAAAAGAGCAGCACGAAGAGGGGGATACACCCAAGCTTTACAGATAGGATTATAAACAGGATGGCAGAGAGGAAATAAAAGGTCCCTGCATACAGCAGAAATTAATTTTCTCCTAGAAAAGGACTCTCTAATTATACTCATACATCACCTTTTTCTCTCTGCCATATAATCAAACTCGAAGTTGCTGCTCTGGAAGTGAACTCCTTTTCTCAAATGCCAAGAGAAACATCTCCAAATTATCATCAGAAAGAAGATAATGGCTGCTGACTGCTCCCTGAAAGTAATTTCTGAGTTTTCTTTTCTGAGCGGGAGCTAAACAGTGTCTAGCGATGCTCATTAAGCAGTCAGCATCCTCCTCTGAGGAGCTGACGTCAGTTTGCAGCCCAGGACCTGCAATTATCATCCCTCGCCATTGAAGTGGATGCTGCCTGGTTACAGCACGCTGGGAAGCCTGAAAGGATCTGCCTGACACCAGCTGCCCTCCCTCAAACATTTGGAAGAGGGAGGTAAAGAATGAGAACAAGACAAATCTACTCCTTTTTGACCTTGGAAAAACTTTTGCTGGGTCGTGTTTCCCCCCTCTCCCACCCCTCACTGTGTTTGTCCCCCCATTGCTTGCAGGAAGCAAAGGGAGTGATAAAGTCGATTTAAAGCCAGTTTAGATAATAATCTGAATTTCTGGATATGAACTTTAGACCTTGGGAGTGTTTCAAAGCTGTGCCCATCAACACACAYAGGGCAAAAGCAAAGCTCTTCCCCCGTCAGAAAAACCCTCAGCAAAACTCTTTGCTGTCATTAACGGTGCCAGGATGGGAAGGGAATTCCCAGGAGCAGTCTGGTGATGAATTGGAAAACAGGACACAAGAAAGATAAGGGAGGTTGTTGTGGGAGAGGGAGAACACCCAATGCYGAACCCCAAAAGCTTTGTGGAGAGCACCCACTGCTGCTGACTGTGCTGCACCTCAGCTGGACCGGAGATCCTGGCTAGATCCAGGTGTTTCCCAGATTTCAGAGGGAGCCCACACCAGTCAAAGTGCTCAGGGAAGTTTGGCTGTGCTCAGCAGTGTGCACAAAACCCATACCCTCAAAAACCCCATCCTAACACTGGAACTTCTGCTCCACCCAGTGCTGATGTTCCATATCTTTTCCCCACAGTTTTACTGAAAACTCCACAGGACCTTAAACCATGATCTGCCAGGGCAGAACCCCTGGGGAGGGCCATGGGATTACGGGAACATGGGTCACACAGAGGGACTGGGAATTGCAGCTGAGGGCAAGAGGGTGTGGGGGGCACCCCTGAGCCACAGCACAGGGCAAGGTGATGCTGGAGGAAGGACAAAGCAAGGACTGGCAAGGTGACCACGTAAACTCCATTTTCCCAAGTTTTCTGCCATTACACCACCAGAGCCAGGAGCCTTAATCCCAACTGGATAAAATCACAGGATAGAAATGTCACTCTCTGTCTGCACGTGGAGCCTGGCCTGTTCAATAAGCAAGTTGCCCCAAACCAGGTTGTAGGATGGAGCACTGAAAGATGACAAAATATATTGTTTTATAGCTGCTGGGGGTGGGAGCTTGGCATGAACATTGAATCAGAGGCTCGTGCTGACTTTTCCCTTGCACCTTGCATGAGCTCACCCATCCTTCTTTCGTGACACTTCCCCCTAACGACTCACATTTGTTTGATGGATATYTCAACTCCATCAGACACTCCTGCTCTTGTTGCTTTCAAACCATCTTACTAACGTTTCGTTGCTATTAACTTCGATAAATAACAGCCTGGTATTTGCATTCATAGCACCGAGCCATTCATCACAGGAGATTATTTTTTTCCTTGTTTTTTTTTTTGAGAGAACTGCAATTATCCACCCGCTGCAAGGGCTTCATTCCCTACCTATTCTACATTTTGCACTATTAGGCAGGCAGGAATTTAAACCACAGTATTGCTTAGGGCAGAGGGGTGATGTCTGCTTTTCTTCCTCTGCTTTCTCTTCCAGCAAACCCCACAAACATCACCAAAATTATCAGAAAATGCTGGAAACTTGGGTGGCAGAAACAAAGAGAAGCAGTGATTGGTACCCACAGAGAAACAGCTCCAGTTCCTGAGTTGTTTATCTGCCTAATGCTGCCGGGTTGCTTGGGAGGATGATCAAAGATGCCTGAGCASTGGAGGTGCCAAAGGATGTCTGATGCTTAGAGATCCCTCTGGACATTTTATGGACGGTGCCCAGCTTGATCTGTTGTGTCAGACACATCCCCCGTGTTTCAGATGACACAAATCACTTAATTCTCCACTGAAACGCRGTACCTGCTGGATGGAAGGCAGGATATGGATTTTCTTTCAGGGCATCTCATGAAAAGAAATAAAGGAGAACTCCGTAAAGCCCTGAAATCGCAGGTGGAATGCAACAACGCGGGATGCAGCTGGCTGGGACAACTTAYTGCTGGAAATCCTGCTCTGGGGGACTGGTTTTGCTCTGACAGGACCTTGGCTGCAGGAGCAAGGCAGGGAGAAAGGCAGAAGGGTGGAGAGAGATGCTGATTTTCTGGCACTGTGAGAACCAGAGCAGATTTTACCCAGATCAGTCTGACAACTGGAATGAGTGAGGCTGGGCTGGAGTCATCCTCTCCCATCCTGTGGATCGTTGGGAGGTCACTTAATCAAGCACACAGTGACAGAAAGGCCTGGGATGGGACCACTGCACTCASAGGGCAACAACCAGGCCTGAAACCATCAAGAAATTCCTCCCTGGGAGACCACACTGCTGAAAACAATCAGGAAGAGCAATTTCATTTCCTGGCAGGTTATTTTCAGCCTGGATCACTTCGGTGACCTCCTCCTCAGCACCTCCCCGTGCGAGGCTGTGCTGCCAAAATCCAGGTGGGAACGGCAAGGGTTCTGCTGGGCTGCCTCCTCATTTTCTGCACAGCCACTGGTGCGTCCTTCCCTCGGCCACGGGTCACTCCAGCTCTGCCTGGACGCTGTGGGAGGCAGCGGGGAGATGACAGGCAGGTTGTGCTCATTCAGGTGTCCAGGCTGAGCTCCCTGGGATGATTGATGCCATCTCCCAGAGCCTCCGTGCAGACAGGAGGTGTGATGGACCGCGGRGAGGCTGAGCTCACTCGTGTCACAGTTTGTGTTGAGCTGGAGCAGGGCGCAAAGGCAGCTGAGAATCACTCAGGGAGCTGGGGAGGAGCTGCTGTGCCTGGCAGCTCCTGGAGAGCGGAGCCGTGGAGCAGATCCAGCCTCTAACTCCCCCCCGAATGGGGCTGAGCTGGGGCTGAGCAGCCTCTGACGGGGCAGCCACGCTGAAGGGATCCTCCTGCTGCCAGCAGAGGCTTTCAGGCTGTTCCTTTGCTCCTGTGCTTCTTGCCCTGCTCGCGGGGTGCCACAGGCTCGTTTCAGGCTGCTGCTGGCCCACGAGGGGACGGGGACATGGAGAGTGCTGGGTGCTGTCACCTCATCCCACAGGGCAGGGAGCTGCCCCCATCTACCCCAGCCACGGATAAATGGGAGGTTTATGGCTCCCTGCAGCCCTGCAAGCGAGCCAAAGGGCTCCTTCCTGAACCAGCCACTTCTGTTCCCACCCCAGAAGTTTGCTGGGATGTTCAGCAAGGAGAGAGCTGAGCTCTGGATGCTCTTTCGCCCCCCATGCCTGGGGAGTGCCGTGAATTACTTCCAATGGCATCGTGAAGGGCAAGCACAAGGAGTTGACCGCAAAGCCGAACAAGAGGCTCCAAGTCTCCTCGTGCAAAACTCTTCAAATGAAACAATCCAGGTCCTTGTCCCAGCAGCAGCACCCACAGATGCCAGCAGAGCAGCCTGGGGGCTCGGGTTGGACCAGTCTGTTCCTCCTGGCAGGAGCTTTCCGCAGGCAGAACGAGACTGAGTAAAAAGGGCTGAGCCTCGTGAGCCAGGAGGGCCAGAGGGTGCCCCAAGTCACATTCCCTAGCCCAGGGAGGTCCCTCCATGCCTCTTGCACACAAACGACCTTCCAAGTATTGTCCTAAAACTGGAGGGTTTAGGATTTTAGAGCTTTTCCTCTCCTTTGTCACCAGAGTTCACAAAAATGATGAAGCTGTTGTAATACTTCAATTGCTGTTCCTCCCTCCCCGTTCATCCTTTAATTTACAGCTTCCTCCACTTGCATTCTTATTTCAATCTTTTTTATCCCTCCAGCTTCAGAATGTTTTTCAGATTTTGTATCTTTTCTTCTTATTTGATCTTCATCATCTTCCTGTTCTATATTTGTGCTTGCAAACAGACACCTGCGTGCCCACCCACACTGCCTGACTCAAGCTCTGTTTTGTTTTCTGGCTTCATTTTGCACTTTCATTTGTCTCTCACTCTTCTTCAGTCCCTCTTCATTTATCCTTTTTAGTGCTGGAGACTTAATTTGGCTGTTCATTTAGTCTGTGGCTCCTGTTTGGTATCCCAGATTCTCCTGTCTCCCAAAGGCTTCTTTCTCTCCACACATTTCACTTCATTCCTTCTTTGCCCCTCTCTGTGATGCAAGTACAGAAACTTCTCCACTGTTTTCACCCCATTTCTGTGTTGTTCCATTTTTATGAGGACACACAACACTGATGTCCCCCTTGCTAAAAGAAGCCAAGAACAGCCTGTCCTAACAACACATTAGAAAGCAATCATGGAATCATGGAATATCCTGAGCTTGAAGGGACCCCCAAGGATGATCCAGTCCAGCTCCTGGCCCTGCACAGACACCCCAGCAATTCCACCCTGTCAGCTCTGGCAGCCTTGGGAACGTGCCCATGCCCTGGGGAGCCTGTTCAGTGCCCACCACCCTTGGGGGAAAAACCTTTCCCTGATAATCCCACCTAAATGCATCTAAGCAATCGTTCCGTTGGTTCTGGCACTGATTTCCGTGCCTCTCCATGCTGCTCAGCCCTGGGCTGGAGGCAGACAGGACACCAAGGTGGGAAACCTACCCTTCCATGCCATCCATTTCCAGGAGTCCTTGCAGGATAAAAGAGCAGCTGATATGAAAATGTCCCGCTCACTTCCACTTGCCATTCAGCTGCGTAGCAACCACAGACTACCTTTGGCAGACTTGCTGAACTATTTTTAGCTCAATTACTCGTTCCCCTGACTCAGACTGCAGGGTCTGAGCTGCCTCTCATGCAATATGTGCACACGAACCTCGTGGCTTGCACTCGTCCTGACCCATGCAGCTCATTACCAGGATATTATTTTAGTGGTTGAGATACAAACTTCTATATTTGCACCTTGCATCTGACAGATTTGCAGGCTAATTCTGTCCCCATCTAGCTCTCATAGCCCCAAGTTTTATCATATGCATATCCTTGTCATCTGCTTGGGTGCCAGAACTACCTGCAGGTGGATTTACCAGCTTGAGGGATGGCTCCTAGCAGGGAGAGCTAAGGATGATGTGCCAGCACAGTAAATCTGTAAAAGCTGAGAGGGAAAGGCAGCAGGAGGCTTGTTTATCATCTTTTGGGGCCGAAAATAAACCTCTCCTCAAGGCCCTGCTGCAGGAACTCCAAGCGTGGGTAAGAGGAGGTCTGGGAGCAAAGGTACCATAGCCTCTGAGCAGTGGCCAGAGCAGGCTCTGCTCCTGGTGCTGGGTGGGTGAGCAGAGACTGACAGACAGCAGGGATTTGTGCACAGGCATTGTTTAAATGCTGAGACCTGGCACCCCAGCACCAGGCTCCTCTACAGGTTCATCTGCAGAGCAACTGTTCGCTCTCTCCCCTCAACGACCACCCCGAAGGATAAGGTCAGACTCCAGCAGGAGGAGATGAGAACATAGATTGATGATAAAGCCAAGCCTGAAAGATATTTGCACACAATTTTGACTTGTGAGGAATCTGCGTGGATATTCCAGACTGCAAACACATGAAGGAAACCCAAAATTGTTGTGCCAATATGAATTCCTAGCTCACGTGAATGGCTTCCATCAAAGACTCTTTCCAACACTAAACGTGCATCTCCTCTCRGGAAAAGCTCCCTGGACTGCTCAGCTCTCCCTCAGAAATCAAGTGTCCACCTCAAGCAATAATCATGGAATCACAGGAGGGTTTGGGTTGGAAGGGGCTGTAAAAATCATCTCTTTCCAACCCTGCCATGGGCAGGGACAGCTCCCACTAGCCCAGCTTGCTCAGAGCTCCACCCAGCCTGGCTGGAGGATTGTCTTCTTTTGGGACAACTGGGTGACATCTATAAAAGTGTATTAAATGTTTTGACCCCCATTTTACTTCAAGTCTTGTGTTTCTCCACCTTTGCCTGGTCAGCTGTTCTTGTCCTGGTTATCCTCTTCCATAGTAACACCCTTCATAAGTCGTGTCCTCTCTTTTTCCCTGCTGGATGGGTTGAGTCGTGGCTTTGCCTCTTCAGTTCTGTCCCTTCCTATTCGTATTTTTATATTTAATCCTTCAGCTGAATTCCTATTTCTTCTTCCCAATTTCACAACTGATTAAACAAGGATCTAGTTAATGTAGACTCTTCCTCTCTGAGGGCACAGCAAACTCCAGCCTCTGCTTTGACCCAGGCTGTGCTCCACAGCTGCCCCTGCCAGCTGCTGCTTTAACCAACTGAGCTGGAATAATCTCCCTGGTGCTGGAACTTCCCATCTCCCTGCTTTTCTCCTAAGGAGCTCACTGAACCACGGAGATGTTTGGAGCTCCCCTGGGAGCAGATCATTTTGTCCACCTGTCTGCAGAGCAGAAATGATCCGAGCAGGGACAAAACTGTGCCTGAAGCCTGGTGAGAGTAAACGCTGAGCTGGGAAGAGGGACAAGGATGGGGACAGGAAAAGGCTGGGATGGGTGAGGGTTTATATGAATATAAGTATATTTATATAATATACCATTTCATTTTTAAGTAGGTACAAAAATATTGGTGCAAGGAATTTTTCTTTGCTTGGGGTTCTGCTTTTGCAGAGTGGCCTCTGATTTTCTGATGATTCCTTTTGTGATCTAATATTTAACAGTGATACATCAGCATTGCATACGGAAATAGTAGTGCAGATTTTGGTAGTAAATCCTGGTTTATTAGGTATTCTTCCTTAGCGTCCCCATTCTTTTCAAAATTATTTTCCTTTTGGGAAGGAGCTGAGAAAGATCAGCCTTCTTGCCAAAAAGAATCCTCCCTTTTCATCTCTACATCCATAAATGTTCTTGGATTAAAACAAAAGTTTCAGTGCTAATGATTGTTAATGGCTGATAGTAACTTCTTAACTGCAATAACAAAAASAGTCCAGAGCCACTCAGATTGGAACTGCTGCTAATGTTACATTGCAGCTAAAAGGGGRAAAAAAAAATCTGTTCCTGAAAGAAAAATCTATTCTTTCTTCTGTTCCRGGAAAGAATGATTTGTGTTTCTTTAGCAGGAAGAGCATTTTATCAGCCTGGGAAACCAAGCAGGGCAGCAGAGGAGGTGACTGACCCACAAATCCCAGGACTGACTCGACTGCCCTGACAGCCACGCACTCCCCACATGAGCACACTGAGGTCCTCAGGGATGTTCTGCCCAACCTGGCTTTATCCAGGAGTTCTGTGGAGTAAGACTTTAGAGCCAGAGCACAGATGAGCTTTGGGAATTCACCCATTTTTCCCTGGTGTCTGATTCCTCTGAGGGAGTGGGACAGACTCCCAGTATTGGTTGTTGGCCTTTTCCAGGCCCCTTTTCCCAGGTCCTGACCTCAGAGAGCAGCTGCATGACAAATGCAGACCCAAATGCTTCGATTTTTGCTCCTGCCAGGGAAAGATTTGGCTGAACTTAAGCAAACAAAGCCTTTTTTAAAGGCCATTTTTAAAACCTGCAGTCAGCTGAAAATGCAGATGTATCATAAGACTTCTTAAGTGGTAATTTTTTTTTTTTATTTTTCCTAAGAAAAAGCAGCTTAGGGATTTCCGCAGTCCCCAGTTGTGTCTGAGCATCCCCACGCTCACGGCTGTCTTCTCAAACCGAGCCCTTAAGCTTTCCAAGTGCTCTCATTTTTATCCCAGAAATAAGAGAAAGAGGGAGATTTACCGGGTTAAAGCTTTAATTCCTAGATAAAAGACTTCTTTCCCCCTTTCTTCCTGAACCCCTAATACTTCCTTTCCATTATTCCCTCATTCTGCTCCTCAGCCCSAGCGAGAGGCGTTTCCATCCTGCCCAGCTGCTTGGTGGAAGGAGCAGCTTGGGGCATTTCACCTTTGCTTTGTTTCCCAGCAGTTGTGGCATTTGTGTCTGACAGAGCTCTCTGCAGGCATCAAAAGGGGCTGGGAACTCTGTCCTGTCCAATTGCTGCTCCTTTCCTTTCCCAGTGCTGCTCCCGGAGATGCCCCGCAGCGGGATGGGGAAGCCTCTCCCGCTTCCCACCTGCACGTGGACACAGACAGGGCATCCTCCAGCCCTGACTCAGCTCACAGCCACCCTTTGCCCCGATTCCAGAACAAACTGCCAACAGCACAGTGGAAAATGTGGTTTTTTGAGGCAGCCAATAGGTCCAAATGCACCCTTACCCTGCTACCTCCAGTTGTAAAGCTGTTTGCACTCTAATAACACTTTGCCCATGGCTTGTTTAGTCACTCTTTGAGTGTCTGGGGTTATTTGGGAGTGATTCCATACAGGAATTAATGACTAGGGAGCATTCCAGCGTGGGGGATGCTGCTCCCCACAGCCAGCTCAGCTGGACTAAGCCATGTGACCTTTCTGCCTCCTCCCTCCCATTCCTGGGGTGAAAGGAGTCACAGGGACTTCAGATAAAAGATAAGGATCAAGTGGAGAGAGTGCAGGGGCAAACAAACACAGCCTAAAGGCKGGGAAAACCTGATCTTGAACAGAAGATTCATGTGTAGAAAGAAAAAAACTGAGGGAATACTACAGGCTTCARATATTGCAGAGAGCTGCAATGCCAAGGGAAGAGCGGATTTGTGTTTGTGCTGGCTGGGACAAGAATTAGCTGGAAATCCTGCAGGATGGTTTGGGTGAGGCTCTAGGAATAGCTTTCAATAGGTGGTAAAGCTGCAGAGGAGGCTTCCAGCAGAGGATTCTGTGCTGAACGACCTTCAGCACCAGGCAAGCAGCAATCTGCCAGCGGCTGAGGTATAACTAATCCTGCTCGGAGACAGAAGGAGGGATTATGTAATAATTTCAGAGTCTTTCCAGCCCTAACTGTGTGATTATCAGATCCAACAATGCAAATTTGAGGTGAATACACGTTTCCATTATCTGTGTTCTCGCCCCCCTCAGTCCCCCAGGCTTTTCCATCTTGCAGATCTCTTAATCTTTTTTTATCCCTGACCTTTCCTCTTCCTTCTAAAAATTCTCTGCCCGAACTGGTTGATTGCTGTCCTCTCCCTCCAAGAAAAAACGGGCTCCTTTACCACGGTTCAGCTCTAAATTGCAGTTCAAACCCCTACAATTAGTCCCAGAAATTCCTCCACCGGCTGCAAGCRGAGTCAATCCTCCCGGAGCCTCACGATGGACCCTGCGCCTCGCGAACGGCCAAGGAAAGGCTCCATCCCTCCGTGCCTTCCTCCCGCGTGGACACCCACACCGAGCTGCTTTTAACACCGTGAGAGAGGAAAAGCAACCACCAGCTGAAGCCCTGGCAAATCTCTGGATATCAGAGCGACCCTTCCCTCCCTCCACGGCCCCGCTGCGATGAGCTGCCCCTGCCCTGCCGCCTGCCAACCGCGAGATAGGATTTAGATAATTTCACGGGGCTGAACGGCAGAAATGGAGCTTGAAGCCCAGACAAGGTCGCTTTTGCTGCCCTGTTTGTGCAAATCTCTCTGCTGTAGCCTGGCAGCAATCTCAGCCTGCCTCACGGCGCAAAGATGATACACATTTCATCTTGTAGCTTATCACATTTTCACTGGATATAGTGCTCTTGCTATCAACAGATGCTGGTAAAGTGGGGGGAGAGTTTAATATATTTTCCTCCTTAAGTGTTTATCTCCCTTTATTACGTGTCCCAGAAGGTCAGATTCATTTTCTTGAGCTCTTTCCAGCCTCAGTGTGAGGGCACTTCCCATTTGTGCCTCCTACCTGTGCCCACACCCCTTCCTCAAGCACCCTGAACCCTGAGAGTGCCCGGGCTGCACACAGAATATCCAATTCCCATCCTGAAATTGCCCCTTTTATTTCACTGTCCACACTTTGGAGTTCAATCCTTTGCCATTGTCCTTTTGGCCAGCTGTGCCCAGCTCTCCTTCAGCACCAAATCTGGAACCACTGAGTGAGACATTGAATGCTGCCTTTGCTTCCTGGCATTTCCCAGCAGGTGAAAATKCTCCTCCTCACTTATCTGCCAAGGGACATGATTAAATCTCCCCGATAAACATTAAAAGGAAGTGTGAATATCCTCCCAAACTGATTGCAGGGAAGGCTCCTGCAAACAGCACATTTATTGCTTGTGCAGCCACTTGTGATTCAAGCCCGTCAGTGTCCACAGAAAGGTTCATCTTGGATCAAGCCTTCCATGTGAAGGTTCCCAGCCTCCCAGATTTTCCATGCTCAGATGCCCACAAACATTTTCAAGGCGTGTTTTCCCATCTCTCCCCAGTGATGTGTTCAGATACTGTGGATATTTTAGAGGAGCTCAGACATATTGGGCTGCATCTGCTGGTTTATTTTTAGGGAGATGAGCTCCGATAGGTTTGCTTGGGAACAGCACAGGAAGAATTCTGTGAACTTTGCAAACAGCAGAATATTTCAGGTTCTGTGTCTGTGAGCCCCAACAGCGCTCGCTCCAATAAATTACTTGTTGTAAAACTCGTCCTGACCTCTCCTCCCCAAAGGCTGAAATCCAAAAGTCATCCCAGTGGTGTGAAAGGTCTGTCTTAAACCAATTTGAGCCTCCAGGAAGCACAGAATTAAGGCTGACACCGGCTTTTCTTCCCATCTTTGCCCGTGCCAGTGCAGGGATGGTATTTGCAGCCAGCACAAAAACGCAGGGGCCGAGTTCTGAGTGACTCTGGATGCAAACAYGGACATCGGGAAAAAAACACTGCCGTGCAAACAGATCTCTCTTCCATTTTTCTGTCAGGGGGGCTCAACAGACGGCACAGAAGCCGCTGGGATTTTGAGAGCAGCTTAAGTTCCCCGTTCCCACCACAACGGGAGCTGGAGGCCCCGCTCCGGCTCTGATCCTGCAAGGGTTGATTTTGTGCTTCCSTTCAAGGGCTGCATCAAGAGCCAACAACTCAGCAACGCATGAGGGAATGTACCAGAGCCAGGCAGCCCTGAACATGCAGCTGCTTCCTTTGCTGGTTTGTTGTGACACACTTTCCACCCTGCCTGGAAAGCATCTCCCTCCCAGCCTGTGAACCAAGATGAACTGCACTTGTTTGGAACTTAACTTTGCTTATTCAGAGATTAAACCCCTGTTGTCAGCTTGGAAAATCTATATTGCCAAGGCAGTGATAAAGAACACTTCCCCCTCGCACGCAGCAGTTCTGTCAATCCAYCCCTGCTCTGGCCAGATAAATCACATTACACAGGGAGAAGGCAAATCTACCCAGCTACAGCACAAATGTGGCCAGATTTTCATGGCTGCTGAGGTGCTTTGAAGATGAAGGAGCTGGGCTGTGACAAGTAACATTTATTTCTCTCTGGAAAAAAAAAATAAAATAAAAAAATCAATGGTTGGAAGGGTCCTTGTGAATGAAAGACAAGGAAACATTGTCCTGTCTCACATCTCAGTGCATCTTCCAGGGAAGAGCTGTAAAGGACCTCAGAGGAGATAGCTTGGGGCATCTGGGGGACCAATCAAGAGAATGTTTTTTGGTAGAAAAATAGCTCTAATTCAGGGTGATTCTAGTAGCATGGTTTCATCTAACATAATAAACTAGTCCTTACTTGAAAGGCTGAGCTGTGAGCAAATTACAGATCCTCTCCGAGCTGAACTGACCTAATTAGTTTTTGTTTTGTGCTGGTACTGAATGAACATGCTCAGAGGATGCTTCCCCTCCTGCTTGAATAAATCAGAATTTCGAGACAAGTATCCAGGAGGCCCACTGAGCCCGCTGCTGTCTCGCCTGCCCACGTCTGCCTTTCCACAGGAGAGCTCCTGAATCCTGGCAGCCGGAAAACGGGAAGGTTTCTGGCTCTGTGAGTGGGAAATCAGGGCCCCGGAGCTGCTGCAGGGCTCAGGCAGGTCCCCGGGGGCCAGCTGGGCGAGGAGGGCTATAGCCCCATCTTTTGGCAAACCCGAATTTCACATCAGCTTTCTCCCACTTCATCCCGGGAGAAYTGGGGACACTCCCTGCCAAACCCTATAGAGGACGGAAGCAGKGGCTGGGACAGATCCTCCAGGCACCAGGGGTGATATTCCAGAGGAAGGATTGGGCTAAAAACCATTTTCTCTTCAGATGACYACGGGAGAGAGGCTCTTCAGCAAGACCTTTCCCAGGCAGCTACTCCCTAAAGCTGAAGATGCTGTGCTTTGTGTATCCCATTTACTGGTGTTCCAGTCCAGAACTGGTGTGGGAACAGGCAGCTGCCACCTCAGATGCTCTCTGCACAACAAGTTCCAGCCATAAACCAAACGTTAGGGCATATTTGTGTGTGTATGATTTTATACCAGCACTGGTAGTGGGACAAACCGTGGGAGAAGGTGCATTTTAATGCCCAGATGGTGCCATAATTAAGTTCTCATTATCTGTGCTCCAGAGCGCTCCAGGGTGAGGSAAAAGGTGCCACGTGGAGCGCAGCAGGTGGAATGTTGGCTCCCCTGTGCTGARGACTGAAATCTGCCTGCAGAGGTTCGTGGTGGGGAGGCTGGGAGGGAAAAGGGGAGCTGAGGAKAGATCCAGGGGCAGGGGCAGCTCTGGCACAGGGAAAGGTGTGCTGGAGGCAGGGATGTGTGGCCAGCCCTGCTCTAGGTGTGCGTTCACGTCCCTGCTCGCAGCAGGGAGATAACGTGGGCAGCCCAGGAGGGGATCGTTGCTCACTCCCCTCTGCCTGTGCTGAGGCTGGGAAGGACTAAAGCAACAGGCAAGGAGTGGGACAACCACGTCCCCCAGCTCCTGAGGCCATCCTGAGGGCTGGGGCAGGGCTGCCAAGCACTTGGCTGGGGAGGAAAGGAAACTGCTGATGCTCAGAGTGAGAGCCCAGCACAACCTTCCCAGCCAGGCTTGAATCGGAGCCAGAGTGTGAGAGAAAGTGACCAGCTGGGAGGCAAAACAAGGGAAAAATACAAAAAGCATCCCTGTCAGGGGACAGAGCAGCGGGCAGCTCTTGTTTCTGCTGCTATTAATAATGCATGGAGGCTGCTAACAAATCTACCATTTTCACACCACTAATTGCAGAAATGTTTGCCACCTCCCCAGGGCGATTCTCGCACTACCCTGGCACTTTATTATTTCTCCTTCCCCTTGGCCGCCTCTCTTTTCTCCTCTTCTTTCCGTGAGGATTTTTAAATGGCAGCCACTCACCAAATCCAAGGCTGAAGGAGCAGCCACCATTAAAAATGTTTTAAATACTGCAGTGGTGTATTTTGCACGGTGCCTTTTTTTTGCATATAAATACTTCTTAAGGTCAAATATTCAACCAAAACTCTTGGTTCCACCACAAGATCTTGACACTCAAATGTCGCTTGACAGAAAGAAATCACCTCAGGGTTTTCAGGATGTCACTGCCTCTCCCTCAAAAAAAAATGTACCACCTTATCAAAACTCCCTGAGCATCACTAAATGCTCTTTGCTTGTCACCTGAAAGTGAGGCTTTGCTGCAAAGGGGCATTGGTTTGGGAGGAAAAGCAGTAAAAATGTAAAATATATTTGCAGAAAATTATGGTGCTGATTTGATGGTTTTAGGAGCAGAAAGGAAAGGGGTGCTGATACACCAAAAAAAAAAGAGGGTTTTTTGTTTGGTGATCTGTAGCTGTATAACATAAGGGGGAAATCMTGAGAAAAATCTGCATGCAGTCACTTTTACTGACCAGAGAGACAAATATTGAGGCCAGCACAGGTTTCACCCTCTCATTTTGTTAATCCACACATCCCACGACAAATAAAACCTGGGGTGATGCATTTACCGCCTCAAACCAGAGCAGAGCCACCCATCACTGTTCAATTGCTCCACGGAAGGAAATGGAGGAGGCTGAAACAGCTGAATCCTTAAATTTGCTGCTTGATGCCCCTTGAATTTTGAGGCCTCTGGATGTGGAGATCCGAGGGCATGATTGAATTATCAGGTGTATCTAATAACGTGTGCTTGTAGCTGCTTTAGGAAAAGAGCTGCTAAATCAATTAAGTGCTGATATAAAGCCCCATCAGAGCCAACGGGAAAATTGCCATCGACTTTGCATCAGATCTGAGAGGAAAAGCCACAGAGGAAGGATGAGGAGGCACGGAATCGTTCCTGGAACGAGCAGCAGGGTGTCAGGGCAAAACCTGCAGGTTTAGAAAACAGCTATTTGGGCAGTTCAAACAATTTCCTCCRGGGCATTTCCCCCCCGGTTTGGATCTGCTGGGGGAAAGTGAGGGAATTTCTGAGCCCCCCACTCCAGCCTGTGCTGCTACTGTCGTGCCAATGAGACAGAAYCCCCAGAGGAACCTCCCTCCAGCCCTGCCAGGGTCCAGCACAGCTTCCAGGGGATATTCCCACTATTTAAAACCCTCATGAGTGCTTTGAGCTCTTCCCCAAGAGGCACCCGGGGGTCTGTCAGGCTCCAGCAGAGATGCAAAAGGCGCTTTACATCAGCACAGGCCTGATGCTACCGGGCACGTTTGGTGCTCTGTGGTATCAAGCACTCAAACACCAGAGGTCATCTTTATTTCTCGAGCTGCCCTTATTTCCCGAATCACATTCAAGGAGCAGAGCAGCAGCGATTTGAAGTCTGCTCCCTGCAAAGCTCCACCCAATGAATCTCAAACACGGAGCTGGATACCCAGACCGAGGAGCAGTCGACAGATGGGAAGGCGCAGATAGTGGATTTATCRGTGCTGCATGTGGAGTTCGGGCTAGGGTAGCCTGGAGAAAACACTTCTYGTGCAGCCTGGGAGCAGAAAACCACTAATTCTTACCGAGTGAAAGATAAAAAGCTCAGTTTTTGAACAGCACGAGTCCAACAGGCAGCTGCAAAGAGCAACACGGAGCAAGATAAAAGGCGTTTGTGTGGCAGCTCTGCCTAATCTGCCTGTTGCTGGAGGCAGCACTGAGAGAAACTGAGGATAATTCTGGAAAAAAAAACCCAAATCTTTTTAGTTTGGTTCTGAAATAGGCTGTTTTCCCTAAATTAGATGCGACAAGTCTCTCAACTTTTGGACATAACTGATACTTTTCAGATTTGCTGGAGGAAAAGAAAAAACAAATCGTTTTCCACTCCTYGCTTCCCCTGAAATAGAAGAAAAGAGCTCAAGTTCAGGAGTGTGGCTGGGCAAATGGAGACAGCCCAGTCCTCTTCCCATTCCCTTCCTAGGATCTGACCCACATGCTGATCCCCAGCCTCCATTCCATGTGAGATGGCGCTTCCACGTGGCTTTGGACGCTGAGGTGTTCCACAAAGTGCCTCAAACAGGAAGATAAACCACCAGCCCCGAGCCCAGCTTGCCTAGAGCCAGGCACACAGAACATATGTTCTGCAAGGAGAACTGCACCGTGCCAAATCTGTACTTAAATCTGTTTACTCGTGGCTATTTTCCTTCTCATCCTGGGCAATTAAAGGTCACTGGCAGTCCTTTCACGAGCTGCATAATCCCTGGATTTTTCTGCCCTCCAGCCATTCCCTCATCCTTGCTGGCATCCTGCAGTTTGCCCTTCCAGGTGAGGTCTCTGGGCAAAGAAGGCTCATCCAAAGATGGGACTGACAAACTAAAATAGGTTTTTTCTGAGTCAATGCAGTGTAAATTTTGTACCTGCTCGCTTAAGTCGAACATGCTGGAGAACCCAGACTCCTGGAGGCATTTTTGCCTCCTACAACACACACTTGGAAGAGTGGTGCTGTCTTTGAGCCCCAGTGATTGTTCCCTGAACCCATCAGGTGCTGGGATGAAATGAGGGTGATTGAAGAGCCTGCAGGGAGCTCTGAGCACAGGGACACGGCACAGCTTTGAGATCAATCTACCTGTAAAGACACATGAAGTGATGACACTTTCATGTTAGAATCACAAAATGGTTTGGGTCGAAAAAGACCTTAAAGATCATCTCATTCCACAGGCAGGGACACCTTCCACTATCCCAGGTTGCTCCAAGCCCTGTCCAACCTGGCCTTGGACACTTCCAGGGATGGGGGAGCAAAAGCTTCTCTGGGCAATCTGTGCCAGGGCCCTCCCACCCTCACAGGGAGGAACTGAAATTGTTTAATATCAACAGCATTAACAGGACAACAGTAACAACAGGAATCCACATTCCTTAAATCCCAGCTTGGCCTAAGCAGACAAACAAAAGGACCATGGACTCTCTAATGGCATTCTCTGAGAATATATGCTCATAAGGGAAATTTGGCAAAGCATTAACACATGTATTGACATGCTGAAGGAAATAGTTTTCCTTTCTCCTACAGCTGGGATGGAGCCAACCAATACCCAGCTCTTCCTACACCTTCTCCACAGTGGTATTTTTTTCATTAAGAACACTAAAAGAACATAATAAGCAGGTATTTAAGATCTGCAAATCTGTCCCCACCTGCTCCTTTTGATCACAGTGACCTCAGTTTGCTACATCACATTTAACATCYCCACCCCCTTAACCCCCTGTTGTTTTGAAATATTAGCCACTGCCACCCTGGGATTAAAATAGAAAGTTTTCTGCTTTGAGTCCTTGCCAAAACCATTAAAATATTCTCTGCACTGTCACAGCTTGTGCCACCTCCCAGGGGAGTTGATTTAAAAGTAAATTATATGTAAGTGTCAGATGAAAAGAGCTTCATTATCTAATTCTTCCTACACCAGCATTTCTTTAAATTGCTTACTAGGGACAGGAGACAATTAGTCCTGTGTTTGAAACGAGAAGTAATAAGTATCTGTCACTCCCATTAACCACCTTTTTTATTTTTATTGTGCAAATACAGTTGCYTTCTAAAGGAGTTTGGTGGGGCAGCCACGTGGGCCCAGGGGCCGAGGGTGCTCTGGCCAGGCTGGGACACACTCAGCACCTTGAGTGTCAGAGGCTGGGCTGGACTCAGGGTCCTACAGCCCAGGCCGGTGGAGTCAGGACTCCAAGAATGACAAAAGCCAGGAGCCCTTCATCCCTGTGCAGTGCTACAAGCACACAAAYGTTGCCATGGCACCAGCCAGCTTCCAGGAGCACCGGTGAGGGTCAGCAGGACACTTCCTCACTGGGACGTGGATTGGCACAGCTCGTCCAGGCAGCCATGAGCACGTGGGAGCTGAGGCTAAAAATGCATTTTTATCAGAGATTGATCAAACCCCCCCTGGCCCCGCTGAGAACCACCCCCTGTTGTGCCCATCCCTCGGGTCCCAGAGTGGTCTCCTTTCCAGAGGGTTCTCACCTGAGCCTTCCCCCAGGTTCAGGTTAGAGCTGTGCAGTATCCAGGATACTCCTGCTCTCATCCACCCTCACACAGGGGAAATCCTCCAAGGGCTGGGTCAGGATCAAAGAGCAAATGGAACCAACACAAGCACAGTCAGTCCTGCCCAGCTCATGYCATCCCAGATCTCCCTGCAGGAGCTCGGAGCCTGCCCTCTGAGTCTGTCACTTGGATTCTTTATATCACCTCATTGGCTTCCTCCTCCTCCTGGATCTAAAGCACCTTTGAACTACTGACGAGATCAAAAGGCCTCCCTGGGACAGAGGCGAGTTCAGTGCAGAAGTGAACAGCCTTGTTCTCTTCTGCACAGGAGCCAAGGTGTTCCTCAGTTCCCAGAGCCTGGGGGTGGGATTCCTCCACAGGGCTCAGCGTGTTCATCACTCAGCTGGGCTGTACGAGGCGTTTTTCCCAAGTTTGGGAGCTCTGCCAAGGTTAGGGACGACCTTTCCACGCCAAGTACTTAAAACGTAATAAACCCAAATCCTTTAGAATCGTTTGTTGTGCACAGGGAGTCTCTGTAGGACAGCTCTGGGAACCCGGGTGACACCTGGTTCTCACGAGCAGCTCGTGTGCATCCGAGCAGCGAGGGCAGAGCAAGGCAGGGCTGGTTGAGACACATTTCACTGCCTCTCTGCTGCTTCCGCACTCGGGGCTGCAAGGTCGCTGCTTCCACACCAATCCTTCTGCATAAAACGCTTGGAGCAGGAGGCTGATCCYTTCTGGGGTGCAGAGCAGCCTCTGCTGAACTGATGACGTCTCTGATTTGGTCAGTCAATAAGCACACAGACTGTAAAACCAGCCCAAAGCACCCACTTTAGACTGGACTCCCAGGATGTGCTGGGAGATGCTGTCAAGCACCCAGACACACTGGATTTATTTTTGGCTCTCCCAAATACACCCAGGAAGCTTTTGCAGAGTGATTAGGGTTCATTAAACAAAACACTTAAGAATTAACTTAAGCGATTTCTCTAATGGGAATAAACCTGTTTGTGCTCACAGTGGCACAGAATGACCTCTGCCTCCAGCCTCAAAACCATCAATATTGAAGCGTTCAAGGCCAAGATCAGTGCTGATGCCACTCTGAGCCATGGCAAAGGACAGCCCTGGAGCACGGAGAGGATGGATGTGGCCATTATGAAAAGCACTTGGAAATTCTAAAGCTTCCACATACAGGGAGTAAAAGCCTCAGTCACAGCAATTATGCTTAATACAGGCACTGATGGTGAAGATACCTCAGTCCTCACACAGAAATTGTCATGTCAAGTGGAACAGCAATATTCAGCAATCAGTTTGTGATTCCTTTARTGCCCCTGGTATAACCTTTAGAAATGCTTTTCAATCCCCTTCTGTCTTGCTGAAGCTCCAAAATTTTGGATTTTGTGTTTGTTTAACTCGTAAGGTTATTTCCTTTGTCTCCCAACCAACTTCTCTGAAAACAAAGCTTTTGCCTCTCTGCTCTCATAAAGCCTCCAAAAGCAAAGGGAAGGAAGCCTGAAAGATATTGAGGTCTTTTGGACAAAAGATATTAAAGATATTGAGGTCYTTGGGGTTGCATAAAAAAAAAAGGACTGAAGGAAAAGCTGCAGTATTGGCCTACACAAGCAAAAAATAGAGAAGTATTTATCCATGTTAAGGGTCTATCRGCAAGTAAATAGCAGCAGCTCTGCCAGCACATAACAAATGTTATCTCACCTGCCCTCCCTCTTTGCAGGCACAAGGGTTGCCTGAACAGACTGCAAATCATGTGCTGATTTTATAAAGCACACACAGGTACCAGGATAAGGTGAACAAGGAGGGTTTTATTTGTGATTTGAAGCTGAAATCTGAACAGATGTCTCTGAGATGGTGCTACCCCTCTGCWCGTCACACGGGGCTCACAGCAAGGTGAGGTGGGAAGTCAAAACACATTTTTTAATAGTTTTTTAGAGGTAGAACAGGCAGYTCAAATATCATTTCCCTCTCCCCAGTCCTTCCCTGGCAAAACCCTCTCACCCCGCCTCCCTGTGCCGTAACTTCATCACCTGGATAAAGTTAATTTTAGGGAATGACAGAAGATGCTCCACTCCATGTTTCAGATCCAGCCACAAACCTCACTCCTGCGTTTCCCAGTTCACACTGGGCCGTGCACACCCCACGGGGTGCGTTTCCTGCTCCCTGCCATTCGTCTGTGGGGGAAGGTGTCAAACCTGGGTGTGAAGCTCCTACCCCATGCAAGCATTCCGTACCGGGGAACACTCAGGAGCGAATGTTCTTTTAATAAATGACAGTTTTCATCACAAAGCCTAGAAAAATCGAGGGGGAAGCCGTCTGGCTTTACACAGCCACTTGGATGAATTGCCATTTTGTCTATAAAACAGTTAATTTCTCGTTTAGCAGCACTTTTAGAGAACCGCTATAGCCTGTTGATGAACGACCTGCGCAAGCAAAATTCCTGAAGAAATCCCATTTGGGAAAGCACTCAGGGGACAGAACCCAACCCGAGGCAGAGCTGCCTGGGTCTGTTATGGGCAGGTTGACCYAGGGAGCCCCTCTCCTGCCACCCCACCACGGGCAACCAGCACACTCCAGCGCCGCCTGCTCCGAATTTCCTACCAAGAGTTTGCTCCGCTCTTATCTCTGCTCTCCACAAAAGCTTGAAAGGAGCCTGTTGAAAGCTTGTGCTGTTATCTGGGCTTTACACAGCCTGGAAGCTCAGCCTGCTCTACCTATTCCTTCCCCTCGCTCAAAATAGAGCTCGATAGGAAAACAGCGTCCCTTTTCCAGGGGGGGGGCAGCGCTGGGAAGGAGTGAGGAAAGCTGGAATTGCACTGCAGCGTACAGGCTGTGTATTTGTGTTTGAAAGGTTTCAAGCAGAGACTAATTAATCCCATTGTTGATGCTAATAGAGTTCTTTTTCAAGATGCACAATTCGGTGCTCCGAGCAAATTTACCTTTGATCTTCAGCTGAGAGGACKGAGGTTTTTATCAAAATGCTTTTGTCTGTCCTTCGGCTCAGGCACGGGCTGGGGCAGGGCAGGGGGAAATGCAAAGGGTCCCTGGGGCAGAAGGGAACTGCAGGGGCTGGCACAGGACTGGCTGTTCGGGGCTGGAATGGCTCAGGGAAGAAAACTTTGCCAAAATGATTGCAGTGACTGCAGAGCTCAGCTCTCTCCTGGGCATCACCCCTGGGCTGCTCTAGAGCTGTCCTGCTGTCTCGCAGGGGAAGAAGTCTGTGTTTATTTTCTGGGGTGAAGAAAAAAGGCAGGATAAGGCAGAGATGAAATGTGAAGCTGCTTTGCAGAAGTAAATCAACCCATTGGGGTCAAGCTCGAGGAGGTGATTCTGGATTATTTATCAAAGCGCAAAGGGGCCACAGGTAAAAAATGTCCACGGTGTCAAAGGACTGTCACAAGCACACAGTTTATAGGGTAGCTAGGGTACCTTGGGGTGATTAATTAGGACTAATCTACTGCCAGGCTTTGTCTGCTGCCTTATGGGCTCAGCCACAGCCTGGGCCAGAGCTCGGCTCCGGAGCTGCACTTTGAGATGCATCAGGAGATGTTCCAGCACCGTGGATTTGCCCAGCAGAGCCACAACTTAAACTGTGATCCCAGCCCAGGGGAAATTGCATTTTGAGCTAAGCTGAATAAACAGCCTGAAGAGTTCAGCACTGGGGAAATGGATTTGCTGGGGGAGAGGAAAGGATGAAGATACCTGGGACAGCGCTGAGGAGAGGAGATTTTTCACTAGGCTGGGGCTCAAGTGAACCACTCCTACAGGTCATGCCTTTCAACTCACTGCAAGTTCATGCCTAAAGCTACAAAGGCTTTAAAACCCAGGTGAAAATTCAGTCAAACTCATGGGAAAAAAAAAAGACCTGCAATAACATAACAGGCAGGGCTCCAGCAGTTTTTATCTGAGCTGTGAGGCCACTTCACCTGGATACCCGTGCCCTCTGGAAAAGCACAGCCATGGCTGGGATGCAGCAAGGGATTTTGGTTAATTCAGGACTGCCTTGCCAACCTCCTGGAAACTGGACACGTTCAGGGGGGTGAAAGGCAGGGCAGGCTCCATCCCAAAAGGGCTTTTACAAGAGGTGTATTTATCTACCCTGCCGGAGACCAGCATTTCCCTGCGTTTCTTGGTGAAAATTGTGAACCAAGTCGTTTTGAAGAGCATCAGTTTTGCAGAGCTGGAGACTGAACTGCATCCTGCCCCTGTTCAATGGCGAGGTGAGGGCTTGTCTTTGCCTTCTCCAGAGCGGTTCAAACCCTCAGCCCTCGATGTCTTTGATTCCTCACTCCCTGCCTGGAGCACACACTGCAAGCACAACGAGTGTGGTGCACACACACAAAAGGGAGGCACCTCAGGGTCTGAGTCCTCTTGATGTGAACACCTAAACCCTTCAGACGGCTTCAAAAAAGAAACCGAAGGCTAAATACCTCCTTACTCAGTCCTGGATACAGGCTGGAAKCACCAGGGGATTCATTCCCGTCCTTGTGGTCTCTCTGCTAGACCACACTGCCTCCCAGTTAATTAATTCTATCGATTTGTTTGTTTTCATCGGCCTTTTCACACTCAGCAGTTATTTAGGGCTTACATGGGTAATACATTTTCCAGTTAAATTGATCCTACTTTATATATATCCTTTCGTGCACTTATTTGAAATTTCCCTGGCAAGTATTTTAATGTTTTCAAGCTGATTGTTGATTCATATTATTTCAAATGCCCTGCAAGAGGAGGGGAAGAAAGTGTGGAGCAGAGTAACTCATCAAATTGGCTCTTTAAACCTGATTAATGGCCAGGGAGGGGGAAGCACTTCCCTCCAGCAAAATAAACAAACCAACCCAGAGCATTAGATGCAGTAGGACCTGCTGAGWAGCAATTCAATTTGCTTCCACAGGGCCCTAACAAAACCCCAATCTGCCTTCCTGCTCTGTTTCTGAGCTRCTTAATTTGGTGTTTAACCAATTTGGGTCAATGAACTTATTTTTGAGGTGGTGTGTCCTGGTGCGTGTTCCAGACCTTAACACAGCCACTGCTCCTGGCCAGGAGGAAAGTGGGGAGCTTTGTGCACAGCAGGGGCCTTGGCCTGCAGCTGAATCCCTGGATCCTGCCCCCTCTAGCACAAATTCACTCCTCATGGCAGCTGCTGGAAGAGTCTCCAGCCATAATTTAGCAGAGGAGTGTTCAAGGGCCAAGGAAATCATGGGGTAGCTCTGGGGTGATCTGGTTTGGAGCTTAACTCCAGCTGCTGCTGACAGGTACTTTATAAATCTTGGGAGAGAGGGGAACAGGAGAGGTGGGAGTTCAGTTCCATGTTTACACTCACAGACAAATTATTTCGGTGGCATTGAGCAAGTTTGAGCTCTTAATGTGGAAGTCACTTGATACCAATTTAACCAGAAAATCTCTTTTGCTTTAGGCCCAGACCATCCCTTCTGACAGAACTGAGCTGTTCTTTAGGCAGTCTCCATGTCCCATGGGCTGGACATCGCCCACCAGCTCAGCAGGAGCCAGCCCTGGCTGTGGACAGCCACTCAGAGCCATTCCCAAGGATTTTGAGAGGCAGGCCCTGCTGTCACTGGGTGCTGCTCCTCTGTAAGATGGGAATAAAGTTTCCAGAGGTAGTTTGGAGTCCAGCCTTTCAAACCTACTGCTCTGCGCAGTGGGAGGCAGTCAGAGTGACTGACTTGCCCTCGTTTGGTTTATTTATGCACCCTCAGGTTTCCTGGACCTCTGCCACTTTTTAAATCCATTGACCCTGAAACGAGGTGATGTGAACTCCTCCCAGCCTTTAACTCCTGGGCTGAGGTGGCAACCTGGAAACGGCACCAGCTTTTAGAACAATGTCAGCTCCAACACCAACCCCTGCCCTGGAGCAGTCACCTCTTCACTGGGAGAGACCCCAGCACATCCCATGGGCAGGCAGGACAGCAAAGCTCCCCCATGCACCTCGTACAGAGCTGGTTTGGGGAGGAATATCCAGGATGACAGGATGGACAGCACGTCAGGGCATCGCAGTGCACAGCAGCACCTCTCCCCGAGCAGCACTGACATCTGTCCCCGGGGATGCAGCACGGGGAGAAGCCTGTCCCCAGCCTGTACCCATCAGGCTGCATAAATGAACCCCRGCAATACCAGCTTTGTCAATCTTCCTGACAAAGATCGCAGCATTTGGCTAAGGAGCCCAGCCAAAAGCACATTTCTGTTCCTCTCTTCGTCATTAAACTTGATAGCTGAGTGATAGGCAGCTATTCAGTGAGATTAAGGCTTGCAATAAAAAGAAAAGACACAGCAATCACAAACTTCCCTCCCTCCAGTTCTGTGTGTAAACATCTTTTTGGTTCGGTTTACAGTAAGTGAACGGCACAGAAGTGCAATTCCATTGGAGAAAGATCTCCAGCCCATTCACAACGGAATCTGTTATCTCAATTGTTCAGGCACAACGAAGATTCTTGCCAGGAGGACCTGAGAACAAAGAGCAGTTACCCAGGACAGCTTATCGGGTGGGATATCTTTTAAAGCTAAATGAGTTGTGGATATTTTCATGACTGCACCTCCCTGGTGTCATGCAGAACCCGGGACTGGGTGTAACTGCTCTCGGTGTGGCCAGGACTCAAACCCAGCCTGACATTTTGATGAGCTTCCTAAGCAGGAGACAATTGGCACATCTTAGAAAAACATTTACTGGCCGGGGATAAGAAATCAATCCAAGCCTCAGATAACTACCTCAGATCAATGGCTCTGAGTCACTGACACACCAGATATTTATTTATAAACGCAGGATAAGTGGAATCAAGGGCACCTTGCTGCCAAGTTATTAACAGCAGCGACTGTGAGGCACGATGGATACACGGGTGGGGACTCATCTGTCTCGTTGCAGACACCTCCAGAGCTGGCTGGGGAGGGCAGGCACATCTGGCCTGCCAGGGAAGTCTGTGTTTGATTAAGCTGAGCAGTTCCACAGGAGACCCTTCACCAGTGATAGCTCTGAGGAAGCCCAATATTGGATCTAATGAGCTGTCAGAGCAGATGAATCCACCTCTGCGCACTGAAAGCTCCCTCCTAAAGGATCTTCCAGTGCCTGCCTGGCTCAGTGTGTTAGCCTGATCCATGGTGAGCACCAGGAGCTGCTCTCCTGTTGGTGCTGCCTTAGGAAAACAGCGTCAGCCAAGGCAAGCAGAGCTCGCAGGAACCGTGTGGCTCTCGTGAAGAGCCTTCTCATCTGAAGCCTCAGTGGGCATAATTAGTAAATCGAGTTGCTTGCTCTGCAGATCTAAACCTTGTTTTCCCCCTCTCAAACTTTAGCATGGCTCTCACTGCAGCATTTCAAGTGTCTGTGGAATTTTCCTGTGCTGAACGCACTGCTGCCAACGGGAGATACAGGAAAAGGTGGGACTCTTCCCCCCAGGGAGGAATTCATGAGGGCAGGTGATGGACACTCCACTGATTAACTCAAAATCAGAGGTTAAAACTGCTCATTTTGTCAAAGTTGCCTTAAACAGRGGAGTTTTGTCTTCTCTCTGCACCTTGGATATCCAAGGTGGAAATGTAGATACAAGGCCTGGGAGAAGTAGAATCAGGACAGTTTGGGTCGAAAAAGACCTTAAAGATTATCCCATTCCCCCCCCTGCCATGGGCAGGGACAACTTCCACTATCCCAGGCTGCTCCAAGCCCCATCCAACCTGGCCTTGGACACTCCCAGGGATGGGGCAGCCACAGCTTCTCTGGGCAACCTGTGCCAGGGCCTCCCCACCCTCACTGGGAAGAACTTATTCCCAATATCCCATCTAAACCYACCCTCTGTCAGTTTGAAGCCATTCCCTTTCCTCTTGTCCCTCCAGGTCCTTCTAAAAAGTCCCTCTCCATCTTTCCTGTCAGCTCCTTTCAGGCATTGGATGGCCCCAATTAGGTCACTCCAAAGCCTTTTCTTTTCCAGCTTGAACCATCCCAATTCTCCCAACCTTTCCTCACAGCAGAGCTGCTCCATCCCTCTAATCATCTTGGATTGATCCTCTGGATTCAACAGGATATAAGCATCTAGCAGAGGGAAGATGAAATCCTCAGCAGCATTTGCATGGTGGCTCCAAAATGCCACAATACATTACACATAATATATTCCAAATGAATGCTGTGCCCATGCCTGGGGGATAAAAAAGCAGGGAGGAGGAATCTGGCCTCCCCCAGCTTGCTCCAGCCTTGCAACATCTTGTTTGCAATATGTGGCAGATGAGGAAATATTCCAAAGACCTTTTCTGCGTCCATTCAAACCTCCATCCGACAGCACCGAGGCTGCTGCGAGCAGTCGCTGTCACTCAGTGTCACTGTACAAGTCAAATCATCACTTCCTAACTCAGTTCACCAGCAAAACTGAGCATCTCCAGTCACTTCAATTTCCTCRAGACTCCTGAGATGAATGGTGTGCCCACTGTTGGTTATGGGCACAATTAAAAGTGACTATAGCCCCAAAATCGCACAGYGCCTAAGTCTGACCCAGTTTACTTCTGCAGAGTCCTTCCAAACGGGTCCTAGAGCCACTCAGGAAGAGGAGAAAAGCTCGTTTTAATAACCAATCCAATCAATCAATAACCAAGAGGCCCCTCCATCCCAGCAGTGTCCCCTGGTTGCTGTGTTGGGACACACCCAGCGGCTCACCCAGCTCGAGCTCCACGACGCCAGCAAACCCCTGGAAATCACAAATGCCATCTGCAGAGCGAAACCTGGGCTGARCCAGGCCCCAAACCCCTGGAAATCACAAATGCCATCTTCAGAGBGAAACCTGGGCTGAACCAGGCCCCAAACCCCTGGAAATCACAAATGCCATCTTCAGAGCGAAACCTGGGCTGAACCAGGCCTGCTGGAAGATGGCTAAGAGTAATTAGAATTGCAAAAAAAAAGGCAAAAAACGCCTGTTGTCACCAGTCCTGGCAGGCACCACACACCCAAACCAGCACAAACCCTGMGTGTGTTGGGATGTCAGCTCCTTGGGAAATCAGATGCAAATGAATTGAGCCACAGAAACCTCTTTTGCATGTAGCACTTTGAAGAGTTTTGCCACCTTTGTCTTTGGCAGCTTTTAGCAGAGCCCTGCGTTTAAAGCTCTGCACATCTCCATTCTCCTGAAACGCTGCTCAAGATGTTGCTTATTAATATTCCTTAATAAAATCTACTAGAATAAAATCTTTCCTAATTAGTCGTGTTGGAGTGCCTCTTCCATTATTCATCAGAGCCAAGAAATGGGTTAGTCCTTCGCAGCATCTTCCAGAGAGGCAGAATTATTGAGGTTATTCTGACACAGTTCAAGTGGCTCCAGCTGCAGCTGTAAATTTCCACTCGGATTTTCTGTCATTCCACCTCCTCCTCCTCCTCCTTGGAGCTCTGGCTGCTCTTCCCTGCACAYTCCTGCTGGCTCCTGCCCACCGAGAGCACGGCACATGATTCCAGGGGCACACACAGGCAGGGAAGCATGAGCCTTTCCACGCGTGCAAAGCTCACTCTAACACAAGGATTTGCACACATAAACGTGGCCTGGAGTGTTCCTTGCCTTTTCCTTTTGGAAGCAATTTGAAGGGCAACACAATCAACAGCAACTTGTGCGTGTAGGAATTAACACCCCTCCACATTTCACACACCTACAGGCAGTGCTCCATGGCTTTGGAATTATGGCCTTTGGAACAGGTGTTTTGTCATGGGACGAGGCATTAGGAAAGAATTAAGGGTGGTAACAAGCAACATCAGACTTCAACAGATAAAAATAAAGTCTTCAGGCTAATTCCCTGAATTCCCATTCCTTCATTCCTAATTAGGCAATTACCCAGTTCCCATTCCATGCCTAGCTGAAGGGAACAGAATTATCATTCTCCTCTGTGCTAAAAAGATGAACTGATCTGAAAAGTGTTCCRTGCTCTTCACATGCAGAGAATGGGCTGGTGGGGAAGGATATTTTTCCTCTCAGCTCACATATCAGATATTCAGACAAGTCAGGTGAAGAGAGGTGAGAGAAAAGAGGGGGAGATCAACACTGTAGGAAAACACTTCTTCTAGCAAGGTGAATAAATTGCTTTTTTGATATATTGCATCTTCTGGTTCTAACCTGTTGGTGGAAATAATCCACAGGAACAAGAAATACCCACAGTGTATTGTGCTGTTCTCTGCCTCTTGAGTCCAGTGTGATTTGAGAAAAGCTGCTGACTCCCAGAAGAGCAGCACTGAGAGGGAAAGGATATTGAAATTTTTTAAGTTGCCTCAAATAACRGGAATAATCTGCCATTTTCCATCTCATCCATTGTGTCACAGTGCAAACCTGCCCAGAGCCAGGAGCACTGAAGCAATATTTACTTGAAGGACCTCAGGAACTTTTCATTGCAAAATCCATCCTTTTTTTACCAGACCAGCCTCTTGGAAGGCATTGAACAACAGCAAATCCCTGGGAATTGTCGTGGCAAGGGAGAGTTTCCTCCTGAATTCATAAAGCACAGGGAGTTAATCACATCCTCTGACCTTCCCAACTCCTACAGCTGCCTCCCAGTGCCTTCTTTTCCCTGGGAGAGGCAGATTTCCAGGCTGGGGGTCACCCATGGGCTCCTCGGGTCTTGTCTCAAACCCAGTGGGGTCAACTGAACCGAGCAGAAGCTCCCCAAGTGCTTTTCCCACCTTGGAAAATGATGGTTTAAGATGTCCAAAGGGCACCCATTCCTGACAGTTCCTGGAATGGAGGGGGAGGGGGAGTCGGTGGGTTGAGGTGAAGCAGCTCAGAGCAGTCACTCTGCACCTGCCAGGACCTGGGGCACTCGAAATCAGCTGCTTTTGTACCAAAACCAGCCTGGAGCCAACTCCAGCCTTTCCCCGGAGCAAAGAGCCCAGGGAAATGGGGAAACGAAGCCACCAGCATCCTCTGCTTGCCATGGAATTATCAAAGAGCTGCTCCCCTCAGGCTCCCTCCTTTGCCACAAACACGGAGTTTCCCATAAAATCATGGAATCAGGGCAGTTCCTTGACCTTGCCTCAACGCTTGGGAGATTTACAGGGATACAAACACACTCCAAGAGCTGCTTTTGCAGCCCTCAGCCACTCCTCGACGGAGCAAAACTCCCTGAAATCCATCCATGTTTTGACTGAGCAAGAACAAAGGAGCGCAGAATACATTTAAAAGGAATTAAAATTGTTTCTCTGCCATAGGCTAAAAAAAAAGAAAAAAAAATTTCCCTCTCCCCTTGGGCTTTGGGTTTGATTTGTATTTCAATAAAAATAAATCAAAGTGGACAGATTAGTGTGTTTTGAAATGCAAATGCTTTGAAAACATTAAAGGACAAATAACAAGGTGGCATGTTCTCGGTTTATTTTTGGTTATTATTCTTATTTACCCTTYGTTCTTAAATGATCATGTGTATCCTGCGTGCCTGATGGAAAATTTTGCTCTGTGCAGTGAACCAGCTGTAAGAAAGAGTGAGAGTTCCTTAGGACTGAACGATGCAAARGAGCTCTATAATTCAAATATTGATCCCGAGGCACATCCTAAAGCCTCAGAAAGCTGCTGGGTTGTTTTGGCTCAACTTGAACATGAGTAAATAGCAGCAAAGAGTTTTTCAAGTGCTACTCAGGGGCTGGGTGAGGGGAGCTCGTTCCTGATCTCGCTTAAACAAATAAAAGGCAAGGGAAGCACCTCAGTCGTGGGTGGAGTTTCCTCAGGGCCAAAAGGGAAGGGCTTGAACCAGACCCAGCCATGGTTTAAAGAGGTTTTGAGGGTAATCCATAATTAATAAGGCAGCTTTGTGGTTGCCAGGTAATGGACAATTAATGGAGAGTGCACAAGAACACTCAGCAGAGGGACAGGTGCGACCTCCGTGAGCTTCCTCACGAAGCAGCTTTTACACAGGTAAACACTGAATAATTTAACTACATTTGTCTGAGGAAGGTTCGGCCCTGAACACCCCTCAGACCCAAYGAGGTGTCCCCACAGCAGATTCCCCATCCATGGAAAGGTCTCAACACACACAGAGAAAGCAAATCTCCATCGTCTCCCTGAGCACAACTGAGCCAAACACGATGGACTTTTTAATTCAGAAAATTGAGCAAACAAAGCTTTTCAACTCTTTGCTTTTATTTCTTCAAGCTTTTTTTATTCTTCAGCTTTTTTTTAAAGGGCTGAAGGAGCATTTCCTCTTTGCAATGGATCATAAGATCTTGTGAAACCAACCAAAGAGAAGCCAAAAAGGCTTTCAAGTGCTGAGAAAGAAAAGATCTTCCTAAATCCCTTGGACCACTCTGTGTCCCTCCCAAGATAATTTCACATTTGTGAGCWTTAAGGCAAAGCTTCACATTCTCCCAAACCTCAGGGATCTCTAGAGTCCGACTTTGGGATCCAGTCTCACTTGGCAGGCAGATATTTCACAAATTGCAGGCCTAGATTAAGTGTTAAACTCAGCTTGAGGCTGCCTGGCAAGGGAGATTTGTCTGCTCTCATGTCCAAGGCAGCTGACAAATTCAGKGAGCTCTCTGAAGAGACTTCAACAGAGCATTTGAAATCCTTCACAGGCAACAGGAGAGAGTAAAGCTCTGAATTCAGGTCTAAGAAGGATGCAGGGACAACAGGAAAACCTCGTGGTCACAAATGTCCCGGATTTGGGATATGCTGTCCTGGGAAGTGGTGTGAATTCTGAGGGAACRCATCTTGACCTGTTTAAAGGTAAAAATTCCTACCCCTGTTTGCTGCTGCCAGGGAAGCAGGGAGGAGAATGTGCTTCAGTGAAGAGGTCTGTAAGGAATTTTGCCCACGCTGTGCCATCCACACAGCCACTAACTTCAATTATTTGGGAAGATAAAGAGTCACCAGCTTCCCACAGGACACTCACCCTCCCTGCAGCCTCCTTTGACAAGCAGAAGGTTGGGAGGCATTTTCCAAAGTCCAGTCCCCTYCCAGGAATTGCCTGCTCTGTGATCAAGGGACTCACTCCTCTGCTGGGAGGACTTTAAGAGCTATGGACAACTTCAGTGTGATGGGGACAGGCCATTTAGGCAGTTCTTAAAGGGTGTTTTAACCCCTACTTGCCTGCTAAAAATATAGAATATCAGCCCATCTGAAACTTGATACGCAGCACCCATTTTTCTAACAGAAGTGAAATTTATGGCGAAATTGTGAGTACATTAAATTTGTCATTGCAGGTACAGAACATTTCTCAGCCATCTTAAGCCAAAATCCTTCACTTTTCCTATTAGAGCTCGAGGGAACACTAAATACCCACAGCCATCACAGCCACAAGATGCCACTGAAATAAAGGTGCTGCTCAGAAGCTGAAAAAACCACGAATTTCTCTTCTATAAATGCTCCCCTCACTGAGGACATGGCACATCCCAAAGTGGTATTGAATACCATTTAGTTAAAATTCAGAAATATGCTGTTTGCTACACTTCCTAGGAGGCACTGTCACCTTGGATTTAGACATAGAATTTAGAAGTGCAGCTATGAAAACTAAATGGAATTTAAAGGCTGCACATTGGAAAACCAGCTCCTGCCAGCACTGGGCTCTGCACCAGAGCCAGGCCCTTTAACTTCACTGGGAGGAGGCGCTGAAAGATAATTTTAGAAAGGAACACAAATTTGAGGAGTTGTTCTGGTGCACCGTGGGCTCGGTTCTCTCCCTTTTCCACATCTTTGAGTGGTGTTCCCCACAGCTATGCTGGGCATGACCCAAACGTCAGGAGCAACGTCCTGGCATTGATCTGCAGCCCCCAAAAATTCCATGTGCCCCAGGGGAGCTCCACTGGAGAAAGAGCTGGAGCCAGAGGAGCCTCCATCCTCTGCCACCGGAGCACAGCAGGCACCGTGTCGCTCTGAGCCTCAATTGTGCTTTATAATCTCTTTTCACAGATGCAAACAGCACAGCAGCATGAAAATGGGCCTGGAGATTAATACAGCGAGGCTGAGATGATAAATACAGTTTATAACATTAATGTTTAATCCATTACCTTGCAGCATCAAGCAGCAGCAGATATTACAGCACACAAGATACTGCCTGAACACCAGAACTTTCAGGAGGCAGCCCCAGCAGCTTTTCCCTTCCCAAATCTATTTTCCCTTCATGAATTCAGCTGAGAGTATCACTTGCCCAGTTTGAGCAGAACTGCAGCCAGATGTCAGCTTTGATCTCATCAGCTCATAACGAGGAGAGGGAAAGGACAAATAGGTTACCCTGCACTTCAGCAGGAGGAAGAATTAACTCCACTGCTCCTTGCAGCACCATCTGGGTTTGGCAAAGTTAATTCCCATCCATGTCAAGAGTTCATTCAAGGAAATAATTTTGTTTTCCAAATGCTGTTCCTTCCTGCTTCTTCTGGATACGTAATGCCTGATCCCCTGACCCACTCCTTCTGTCCTCGTTATTCATACTGTAAGCATCTGAAAACAAAAATGCTGCAGATAACTGCTAGAATTGGTGCAAGGCGTTTAAGGCATATTTTTAATAGAGAAAGTAACACGCTGGGATGGATTTCATGTCGAGAGTGAAACACAAGGAAAAAAACCACAATGCCCTGCTCAGAGCTCCAGGCCAGGAAAAGCAGAATCCCACCTTTCAGCCCTGGTTCCTGAGGGATGCCAGACCCTGGCAGAGCTCAGCCTCCCTCCCATAGCCCAAGGCCAGGAACTGCAGGACCAGAAGGTTCAACTGCTCCAGCAGGCACAGCCCAGGCTCCAGAGCAGACAGGTCACCACTCCCAACTTTTCTCCTCCACTGGGTCACCCCCTCCATCCTCAGATGCATTAGGGTGTGGATCCCTGCAGCAAACCCTTCCAAAAAATGTTTTGCTAGCAGCAGGAAAAAGTCAACAAAATTACATGAAAACGGTTGCCTTTCCTATTAATTTTATTAATAATATTGTTTTTAAGTGCTGTGTTTTAAAAGTATCATTCTTTATCTTAGCAAGATCTTCCTCCTGGATGACAAAGCAATTATTACAAATTTTTTTTTTTTTCCCCCCCCACTTGATATAATTACCTTTTTTGTTTCAAAATGTACAACACTGATTTCTGGGTGAGATGTCCTATCATGTCAAATAAATGTTCTATGCTCTTCCCATCCTAAGCACATAGTAAAGCATGACAGATTATGATACAATTTTCCATCAAATTTACTGCCAAAATCTGTAAGGACAGCTGCTAATTAGCAGAGATCTGAACCACCTTATTTTATAGATCAAAGTGTCCCCTGCTTGGGTTTGTAATGAAATAGCCAAACACTTTGAAGAAGAAAAGAATTATATTAATTAGAGAAAAAAAGTAGTGCCTGTGGATCAGCCTGCGATCTTCTCTTTTAGCACAATCCTGTGGACTTTTACTTTCGTTGGAAACGCTGATGGATCCAAATCTCCAGGGAAATCGATTTTGGAGTTTGAGGTTGCTCTCAGAACTCGCAGTAACTCGCTCCACTTGGGGCTGCTCCACCTCTAGTGGTTCCAGACATCAGAGCTCTGCCAATGTGTTTGTTGGACACTCTTCATGTCCTTGCATGAGGACTTCAAGCAGGACGGGGACATTCCCTGCCCTGTCACAGCTCATTGATCGGAGACATAAACAGAGGGAAAACAGGGATAAGGCAAACCTGAAGATATCCCCCCATGGATCCCGTATCTGGAGTGCCTGGCAAGGCGTGACCATCGTGTTTGTGGTGTCTGGGGATCTGTGGGAGTCCTCCTGCTGGGAACTCGACCCAGTGCATCCCATGTTGTTGGAGGCACGTGTTCCACCTCTCCTGCTGGGAGCTCGGGGTGGCTTTGCAGCTTTCCTGCTTCTCTTGCTGTCACGGGGGAATATCCACACTACAGGGTGTGCCTTGTTGCACTGTAAGAACATCCAAACCCAAAGGGAATTCAAAATCTCAGCAGCGTGGGGGGAAAAAGGGATATTTTAACTGCATTCCTTGAGGATGCCAATCCACACTCACAGAGGTGCCAGGTCTGAGACTGGTTCTGACAGTGCTGTGAGGTTTCCACTTAAGGTGCAGGGGTTTTGCAAGGTGAGGTGATACAAAGCAGCTCAGGATTTTAGGGGAATGGACAGGATTTTGTTGGATATCTGACCCAGGAATAATGCCATAATCTTTGAGATGGCTGTGCTGTAAAGGGCAGGCAATGTCTGATGAGAAGTGGAGTCAGAGGAGGGCTTTCAGCAGTGGAGCTCTGTTTGATCTCACTTCGACTGATGTTAACTGCCTTTATAGGTCATTTCATTACTGCCTCATTGTAGAAGATTGGAACTCATTAATATGCAGCAGATAAAGTCCTTTGCATTTCAACATGCTAATTTTTAGGTGTCCATATGGCAATAAAATCAGGCTTTGAGCCATCCATCCATATCTTTATGTGTCCGCCCGTGTAAAAAACAATTTTGTGGTCTGGTGAGTAGGGCACTAAACTGGGAGTGAAACTGGGTCTGTTGCCATGTTTGCCACTGACTTTGGAGACAGGAACACGAGCACATTATTATGGGCTACACGAAGCTGAGAACTCCCCATATGCCACCCACTCTTGAGCAATGCCCCGCTCAATAAACTCCTGCCCTGCAGGAAGGCAAAGGAATTCAACCCTTTAATGACGAGTGGGGGCTGCTGCTCCGTGTTCGTGGAGAGGCACCAACGAGCATGGCCGAGCTCCAGCCCTGGGCTGGTTGTTGCACTCGAGTTTCACGTCCCCAGGTGGTTTTTTACATGGCTGCTGCACTTCTGTGCGTTTTGGAAAAGCTGGGTGGGATCTCTGCAAGTCCCTTCTTGTTCTGGATCTTGTGTTCGTGCTGCTGAGGCTTTCACCAGGCTGAAATCTCTCAATAAAAGCTTGAGGGGTGAGGAGAAGGATGGAGGTTGGGGAGGATGGAGGCTCTTCCAGGGATGCAGACTGCAGGCACATAAATTATAAAATGCCATCCCTGACATTTAGAACAAGGTGATTTCCTCGTGAGTAAAGAAATTTACAGCATCTTCAGGTACCATGAAGTGCTGCTGTCGGCCCCACACAGACAAATGCAGATGCAGCCTCTTTGTTGCTTTTCTTCAGCCCTTATGACTGAATTTCTGCTCCTCTCTGTTCACTTTCTTGATATATTTTCCCTGTTGGGTTTTAAATTTGTTTTCAAACAGATAAATGAGGATGTGCTTTCTTTAGCTGAACACTTTGGATGACACTGGAACTGCTCTACCTGGTGGGAGAGAACAGCACGTTCCGCCTGAGACGCTGAAGATGGTTCCTGTTGGGATAGCTTAATTGCCTTGCTGCTAATTAGCTTTCTATCTAAGTCTTATTAATTTTGCTTTAGCAAAGTTGCTGCGAGTCAAAAACCTGCTAAATTGGGATTTTTAAATTCTGCCTTTCATCTTTGTCCCCGCTACCGATGCAGCCCCAGGTTGGGAGACAGGAGGATCTGAGTCTGGAGCTGTTCTCGGAGAGAGTCCATAAATCACAGGCCCCTTGTGCAGGTTTGTGTTCAAAGAGCACCACCCGGACTGGCCCCTGCTCCCAAGGACAAATGGACCCATCTGCTCCACTCGCTGTGGGAAGGCTTCTTAAAAAATGCTAAACTTGTAACATTCCACCCTGAAACAGCAACCTCGAAATCGCTTTCCCTTCCGCAGGAAACATTTTGCCACGGGCAGGGAGCAGGGGCTGTGTAGGCTGCAAAAGGCTATTTTTGCATCACTGTTATCCCTGGAAGTTGTTTGAGGCCAGCCAGTGATTAAAGATCGGTCAGCATGCTCTGGCTCCATGAGTGGCTGTTTGTTTCTCAGTGAAGAGCTCTCCTCAGCTGAAGCTCACCACAAAAGGCTCCTCTTCCCGGGAAAACAATTTAATAAGAATTTCCATCTTCTCATTATTTAAGTCTTTTTTTTCCCCCCAAACAAAAACATTCCCTGCAACCGCTGCAGCTCGGAAATGACATGAATAATTCACTCTCATTTCACAGCGTTTAAGCTCCTTTACCAGCCTCTAATTAACATGTGTAGATTATTTAAGGACAAGAGAACTGCTCTGAAATGCAGGTAGGAGTCAGCTGGCTCTCCCCACGTAGTCTGTGATTTGGTGCCTTCCCAGAGCCCAGCGGAGCTGAAGAATCTCCCAGGGTCATGGCAGCTGAAGACAAAAGCGCATTTTGTGCAGGGTGGGCTGATGACGTCACTGCAGATCGCAGGAAACGTCCAGGATTCCGTGCAGATTGGAATTTTGAAGGAGAGTATTGAACTGCTGTTCCCCCAGGCTGCCCTGGCAGCAGAGCCATCAGCAGGTTCCTTGGCTGATGCTTTCCTGTCATTCCCACGTTGCTCTGGAGTTGGAAACGGATTTTGTGCTCTCCTCCTTCGTCACCAGGGGGGACATCAGGAGAACAAATCCAAATGAGCTTTGCAGAACACCAGGCCTGTAAACAGGCATTGCACCTGGCCCCTGCAGTTCAACATTCCCATTTTCCTGTGCTCAGGGTTGGTGGTTTTTCCCTCTTGGAATGCCCAGGGAAGTGGATCTGGCAGTCAGGAGCCAGTTCCCCAGAGCAAAGGGCTGCCCTCCCAGGCAACTTGTGGCATCTCCAACTCTGTCAAGATGATGTGAGGAGGACACAAATGAAAGTCCAAATCAATATGGGCACTTAATCATCTAAATTGGGAAGAGATTGGGACAGAACTGGGCTGAGAGTTGGCCAGGGCACAGTGAACTCATCTTAAGCTCAGTAAATGGGATAATTATACCTAAATTGCCTTTCATAATTAAAAAGATACAACAGATGAATCAGATCTCATCTTCAAACAACGTTAACCTGAACGCCAGGGTTTGAGCACTGCTGGAGGAAATGGTGGTTATCAGATTAATGGCAAGTGCATTTTCAAGCTGATTAGCTAAAAGCCCAGGAAAATGGAAAAAGGAGCAGGATGCTATTTACCAGCACAAGCTGAGCATTTCCATACCAGTAAATAAGAGGTAGGATAATAAAATTCTCATTAAGCCGCTGAGGCCTATTTGGTTTTGTTCTCTTCATAAGGAAATGTTTTAACTCTGCAAACAAGCAGGAGCAAATCCCGGGTTCATGCAGGCTTTAATTGCCTGGTGATGCTTTGCCAAGTCCAAATGCTCCTGAAAGGTTCCTGCTTGCCACGTGCCCCGAATCTGGCTGATCCTTATGGGTAGATCAGGGAGGCATTCTGGTGTGTGCTTTGGCAAGCAGCACCCTGATGAAATCCAGGATTTTATTTCGAGTTTGGATCGCCGAGGGGAGACTGTGCTGAATTCCTTTCAGCCTGGGGAGGCAAATGGCTGGGGAGCTGAGGGCACCTTTGTATCCAGCACCTATTCCTTCAAATCATCAGGAAGAGGTTTGATTGTCAGCTGATGCTGAGGGTGATGACAATGATTTAATACTTTGGGGGCTGGAAGGCTCAGCTGGAATCACACAGCGCTTGTTGCACAAAAACCTGCTGGGAAACAGCCCTTCCCCTCCAAGTTTGCCATCCTGGGCCCCCAGTCCTGCCTTGCTTCTTCTTATGAACCTGCCCACAATTAAACAGGGATAAATATTCACAGGATTGAAATGCAAATGCACAGGCCAGGCAGAAGAATGAAGGAAGGGTAGAATTATCCTCATTTCCCAGCTGCCCTGCTCGGCTGGCTCCGGGTTTATCCGTGCACGAGGCCAGCATAAATCACTCCTGATCTGCATCAGATGTGTCCTGCTGGGCAAGCAGCAGAGCACAGATCGAAGATTAATGATCAGCAAGGCACAGACCTGGGCCCCTGTGCCAGGAGAAGATGAAGCATCCTCTGGGGAGCTCTGGCTCTCCGTGACAGCAGTGGGAGCCTCTGCAGAAAGCCTGGCCCAGGCAGCCAATCTGAGAGAGCTGGAGTTGGGGCAGATGAATTTCCCTCCTGAGAAGATAAGTGACTTGATCAAAATCAAACACGAGCTCTTTAGCATGAATTAAGTCCCGTGGTCAGGAAAATACAGGACAAGGAGCTAAACTGATGGGCAGTGTCTGGGGATTTGGATGGAGAGTGGTTGGTTGGGGTTTTTTTTGGTAATTGAAAGGTAAAGCTTGGTGAAATGTGATTTGCAGGGCATGGGGTAGCAGTAATGTGAGTTCCCAGCTGAAATGGCAGAGCCTGGACAGGGGGAGGACACAGATATCACAAGCCAGAATGAACTGACCATTAACTCCTTCCTTCCCTGCCAGTGTTGCTTCTGTCAGTTCCGTGCTGCTGGAGAGCCTTGGTGTCAGTGAGAACACATTTTACACCGCAATCTTCTATTTTAGCCTCCTAGGAAAGGGAGAGGAAAAAAAGACCAGTTTTGGTAGCATATCCCCAAGTTTTGGGGGCGCTTCCAAAAGGGGGATGCACTCAGTCCCCTGTGCCCTTTCAGGAGACCTCAACCATGTCATTCCTTGGTATGTGGATTTAGGGAAAAAACAAATGGAGAAGAAAACTGACCCGTGACACTCCTGGTGTCCCCATGACAGTGCTGCTCTCTGGGGACATCTGCCATTTATCCCTCCCTCCCTCTGGCCAGAGGGAAAGCCATGTTATATTTCCATTGAACCCTCCAGTCCTCCAACAAAACACCACTCGGGCCTGGTGGACACTTAGAAACGTCCTAATTTCCTATAAACTGGACGTGAAGTGCACTGGCACAAATCCAGGCCCTTTTCCAGGTGAATGATGAGGGATGTTGTTTACCTTTAGCTCCCCCAAGCCGGCTGTTTCCCTCGAAGCTGTTCCAGGGAATGTGATGTTTTACACTCAGCCCTGCTGTTCCCTCCTTGCTGTACCTTTATAGTGTGAGCATTCCGATAGAGATGAAACCCATTATACTTCACAGCAGTTTGAGCACAGGGTCCTTGAGTTGATTTATCTCCTTTATCCCTGTGCAGTTGGGTTCTCTTCGCTACTTCACTCCTATCTCCCTGTTTTTTCAGCTCCAGGATGTGACTGGTATCTGAATTGTAATTTTCCGTGCTTTCAGGCATGGTTAAGGTACAATACAATCCTCATGCTGTGCTTGGATCAAGGTGAGTGAAGCTAAAAATAGTATTTTTTTAAAAAAAAAGCTTTTTTTTTTTTCTTTTGATTTACAGTGCTGAGCGTGTTTATATTTTGCTGAGGTTTTGAAAGTGCTTTTAATTGGGCCCAGAGCTTTATGGCTTTTACACTCTTTCTTCTCCAGCACTGAAGGTGTCTCCAAATACAAACAGAGAGAGGCCAGGCTCACTCTGAGCAAGCTGCAGCTCGGATAATGCCAGAGGACAGCTGTTCACACAAGACTTTTTCCTCCCTGTGCTCAGTGGATGTTGGGCTGTTTGCTTTGGGGTGTTGAACCTGATGCCTTTTCTCTGCCTTTTTTTTTTTCCGAGTGAAAAGTTCCACCTGATAATTCACCCCTGTCACAGCAGGGTGACACCAAACCCTTTCTTTCTGAGCACTCATGGAATCATGGAATATCCTGAGTGGGAAGGGACCCACCAGGATCGTCCAGCCCAGCTCCTGGCCCTGCACAGACACTCCAACAATTCCACCCTGTCCTGGAGCTCTGGCAGCCTTGGGGCCGTGCCCATTCCCTGGGGAGCCTGTTCAGTGCCCTCCACCCTCTTTTTATGACCCTCAAGCCATTTTTGCACTTGGCTGGAGGAAAATTTGATCCCTTCAGCCAATCTCTTGCCCACCACATCCCTGCAGAGCCCGCGGGTGTGCACAGGGAGAGAGCTGGGCCATGGTGCTGGACCAGGACTGGCTTGGCCACGGTCTGGATCTGCTCCAGATGTCCCTTGCAAAATGTGACGTCCACAGCTGCAGAGAGGGGGAAAAACAGGGAAAAAGTCCCTCTGGAGCATGCACTTGCCCAGGGAGCAGTGAGCCCAGTGCTGTTATCAGCCAGCAGCGTGTGGGGCCCTCGTGTGCCCTGACAGCTCCAGCCCCCCAGGCAGCCCCTCTGAGCGCTGCTGCTGCCTTGGTGCAAACATTAAACATAACTGCAATTATTTGTCAGCAGTAGAACGCCCCCTTTTCCCCTCTGGCCTTCAGGCACACACAGGGGTGGGTGGGTTTTGTGGGAAATGCTCCCATCCTGTCTCCAGTCCACCAGAGAGGAGCAATTCCCCATCACTGCGCCCTCTGAGCCCGGTGGCAGCTGCGATTCCAAGTTCCTTTTCCAATGGATGCAAGGGGCTCCCCCTGGTCAGGACTTTGTGCTCCCAAGGCCGGGGTTCCGTGGAGCTCCCGGGAGGAGGGATCGTTCCATGGCTGCTCAGGATGAATTGTTTGGCTGCCTAAAGATAAACACGTGCTTAAGTCACGGAATCACAGGAAATGCTGGGCTGGAAAGGGACCCACAAGGATCATCCAGTCCAGCTCCCAGCCCTGAGCTTCACCAAATCGATTTAGATTCTTGCACACCATTTAAAACTTTAATTTTAGCGAAAGAAAGTGTAACAGAGGAAACAAATGTTTATTATGGAGACTTATGTGTTGTTTAACACCCCAAAGTCATCTTTTGTTCCCTCAGATTATGTTTTGTATCAATAAGGTACATCCAAACCCCAGTAGGTTTTTGTTAAATAATAATGTGCTGGTCATAAGTGCTATTATCCACAACAGAGCTTACCTTGTTCAATTTGTAGCTATGTGCAAGGAGAGCCATTCAGAACTGCTACTATGATAAACCGAGGGGCTTCAGTGCCTGGGAAAATGCAGAAATCAGGATAATGGCATTGGCACAGGACACTGGAGAGAGCAAAGCAAAAAGGAGTAAATCATACTAAAGGCAATCTGAGTTTGGTTTCATAAAGTTCTACTAAAGGGGGACTAGGATGCAGTGGAACTAAAACCATCTTAAAAGAAGCAGAAACACCCCATCCTTTTGGGCAGCTCCTGAGCACACAGGGAAAGGATTTTTTGTAAATCTTAGGCTGCATTTCCAAGCTCCTCAAAACCTCCAAGGCTGAGCTGTGGCTCCATCTCTTCTGTAGAGAGCCTTGGGGGATAATGCTGGGGTGCAGGAGCCAGCACATGCCCCGAGGGTACCTCCCTCTTCCCAGAGCAGCTCTGGAGAGCAACATCCCATCGGTCAGTCCTGGGCTGTTCGAATTGCCAAACTAAATCAATCAATCAAAGGGGAGCAGAATCTTTCTGCCTCACTGCCAGATCAATACAGAGATGCTGGAAGGATCCTGAGCCTTTTCCATGCTGCTAAAGTTTCATTTAAGTGACAAATAATTCAGGGTTGTGCTGCCTTGGTGCATTTGCCGAAGCTCCTGCTGATTTTGCTGACAGCAGAGTTACACCCATCGTGGATGTTTTTTGCAGATCCCACCCAGAAGGTCTAAAGCTTGCAATTATTAGGGGGATCTCATCCTGATGGCAATTTCTGAGTGAGAAACATCCTTTTCAGTGCCAGAGGAAAGCAGACCGTGGCTTTCAATGCCTTTGTGGCCACCGAGGAGTGTCTGAGTAATGAGTTGCCATTGTTATTCCAGAAATGTGTCCACAAACAAATGGAAAACCAATGAGTGGTGCTTTGGTAACATTTCCCAGTATTGATTTCTTCGGAATTAAGTTAGTCTTATTGGTTTATAAATTTCATCTGTGTACAATGGGCACCAGAATTCCTTTTCCTTCCTGGTTAGGGTATGCCAGATACTGAAATTTTGTTAAAATTTTTCCACATTTACACACACACACACACTTTTTTTTTTTAAAATCAGCCTCTTCTTATGAAAAATGCTCACAAAAGCCTCGTGGAGGGACAAATGAAGGTTTGAATCAAGGCTTTGAAATGAATGAGAGTCAATGCCGATTTTCATTCCATTTCTACTGCCCCTGACCAGAGGTCACCTCGAGAAACAGTGTGGGAAATGAGGCCAACAGTAGGGTTTGGATGAATTAGAAAGAGATCTGGATCAGGTATGACCTGGTGCTGAGCCATCTCTGAATAAAGCCCAATTATCCACTTCAGAGCTGCTCATTATCTGATCACATTTCTGAGTGGATGATGATGGTTTTTCCCTTGGAATACAGGAACCTCCACTTGGATCCTGGCATTGGTGCCATGCAGAACGTGTGGTCAGGCACAGCTCTGAGTTGGATCAAATGAGCCTCAGCAAACCCATCACTGGAATATTTTCTGTTCCTGTGCCACGGCAGAATTTGGCTGGTTTATGCTTCAGTAAATAACAACTAAACTCAGATGAAAGAAGAGACAAAAGGCCAGGCTGATCTCATTCCTCCTATCACCAAACACCACAGTCAGGAATGAGAAAAAAGTGCTGGCCAACAGATTTGGGAAGTTTTTGTCTCCTTTCCCATCACTCAGCTTCATTAATGACACATGAAGTGCTGGGAAATGCCCAGAGCGGCTCACAGAAGTGATTTATTCATGATCTCTCCCCTGGGTTGCAGTTGCTTTGCCTGCACAGAGTGGGTCTGGAAGTTTGTGGATACTTTGAGGTGTTTTTCACACACATAATGCACACACAAACCACACAAAGCTGGGTTTGGATAGCCTTGAATCAGCTAAATTCAGCCGTGTGAGTAAACTATTGAAATCACACCCTCCCACCCAGAGCTGCGGCTGTGTAAGGACCATCAAAGCTCATTCCCAGATTTCCCTGCCACAGGGACACAGGGAGAAGCTGGTCTTGCCCACACAACACATCCTTTCCAAAGTCAATGGTTCCGATGCTCAAATCCAGGCAGGATGGACCCTGGATCAAAGACGTGTATTCCCAAAAGACACCCGAGGCTGGAGCAAGGCACTCCAAAGGAGGATGACAGAACAGGATTTGAAGGCTGAGATGTGTAAGGACAGCTTCCTGCCACCTGGGAGTGCCTCATTATTCACAAAATGCCAACTCCTTAATTCTTCTAAACAACAGTATCAGCCCTCCACCATTAATTTAAGAAAATGGCTGGCAAGAATAGTTTTTGCTCCAACATTTAAGTGACACGTTGCTCTTTTCTCCTTGTTTTCCATGCCTGTTTCAGGCTGCCCTTCTCCCCACTGACTTTCGGGCATATTCTGAAAGGTTAGACCTTGGCAAAGGAATGAACCGTATTTATTTTTAAGTTCCACAGATGCACACCCCCCTCCCCCCAAATAAAAAGGGCACCTTGAAATACGAAGGAATATTTCATGTAACTGCAAGGTAAAGGAGACTTCAGTTTCGTGGATTAGCCATGCCCACCTTTTTAATTCAAGGACAAAAGATGAGCTCTAACTGTATGAGTTCCCTGATAGCAGAGTTTTTACGAATATAATTACATTTTTTCTCCTTTTTTTGCCTCTATCTATCCTGCTCGTTTCGGGCTTTAAAAGATTTCTTTGTTTAGAATTGTAATGATTTCTGTTAGAAATTATATTCATTTCAGCTCCTGTCTCCCGGAGTATTGATGGATGCCGTTAAAGGGCAGCTCTGCTTTGAGCAGAACCGGCTGAATTTTAATGGTACATAAAAGGATTTCTGCATAATGGCAGACTCGAACGGGCCTGAGAGAGGGAGTCTTTTCTTTTTAATCACCCTGGGGATATGCAAAAAGCCCCCCCCGTGGCAGTTTTTCACCTTCCCATTCCCTGCTCGGCTGTGGTTTCTGTCATCCCTTTGCTCTGCCCATCCATTTCCAGGAGCTTCCAGCTGCCATTCGGGCAGAGATGAATCCCCCACCATCAGTGCATTAATTCCCACCGTCCTGCTGCTGGATGCAGGATGTGTCCAGACCTCAGGAATGGTGTGTCCAGACCCATTGAACTCCCAGCCCCTGCTCCAAAAGGTGGGAGGCACTGGAGACATGGATGCACAGGACACATGAACCCCCAGCAGCAGCAGCACCTCTGCCAGCCCCAGCTCTTTGGGAAAGCAGTGGGAACTTTGCTCAAGCCCTGAGGGAGTTACAGATTCCCCTGAAATGCTTCTTGGTGGTGTAAAATTAACTCAATCCACTCCGTGTATCCACGTTCCCTCGGGGAAGGGTGAAAACTGGAAGCTGTGTCTCGGTGAGGAAAAGGGAAAAGGCAGAAAGCAGACAGGCCACAGGGCAAACTTCGGATAGATTTTGGGGATCAGCTTGCTGAAGGCACAGAAATCATAATACAAACTGCCCTGAGCACAGAAGGAAGCAGAAGTGTTCCTGTGGGTCTGGAGGGCAGGGAAGGGCGGTGGAGCCCAAGGGGAGCATTAATTATTTATTAATAAATATTAATTTATTTTATAAATTTATATAATTTAAATTATTATAATTTAAATTATATAAAAATGATTTAATTATTTACTCCAGCTCAAGCAGGGCTGCTCACCAGAGCCTTTCTGGGAGGGGGACAAGGCAGAAGGGCTGCCTCAGACTGAACTGGCCTGGGGATGAATCAGAGAGATGAATAATAAAGAATTGCCAGGAGCAGATGGGCTTTGCTCATGAGTTCTGAAGGAACTCAGATATGAAATCGCTGTTAATGGGGAGGGTGTAAATCTGAGGTTTACACCCTCCTCGGCACAGAGGGAGTGAAGGTTGCAAGGGATGCACTGATTTTTTTAAAGGCTGAAAGGGGAGCCTGGGAAGCTGCAGGCTGGCAGGGCTTTAGGGTGCAAAGGACAAAAGCTATAGTAAAGAATGGAATTAAAAGACAGAAATAAAGGTGGCAAAATAGAAAAGAACAAGGCTTTGCAGAGAGAAGCTGTGCCTCACAGAATATTTTCTGGTTTTGAGAAATCAGTGTGTTGGTAAGGGTGATCTGGTGGCTGCAGTACTCTGGGGTTCTCAAGAGCTTTTAACAAGCTCTCTTCCCAAAGGTTCTTGGAAAAATAAGCTGATGGGATAAGAGAGAAGGTCCTTTAGTGATTTAACGAGTGAGTAAAAGGAGGAACAGCGGTCCCACCCTGCGGGGAGGCTGCCCTGTGCCTGGGGCTGTGCCAGTCAGGGCTCAAACAATGTGCAAAAGGATGGGGCGATGCCTGGTGAGATGAGTTTGTTCAGGGCAGAAAAAGCTGAAATGAAGGCCCAGCAGAAGCTTCGCATGGCTCTGAGAGCCTGGGTGATAAAACAGAAGAAATTCACGTCTTAAGAAATGCAGGATAATGACCGCTGTGAAAAAAACAACATTAATTATAACCTGCACGGTGATGAAGCGTAGATGAGCTATTAGCATTCAGGGGAGGGATTCTGGACTTGCTTTGAACAGTGCTATGGAAACATTAGCTCAAGGCTCGGTGGGAATGAGTCAGAAGGTACAGAGAATTTTGGAAATTATTAGGGAAGAGAACATAGCAGGAAATGTAATTAAGCACTGTTCAGCCTCCTTGGGAGCTATGTATAGCCTGGGTTCCCCTGAGATGGAGAGGAACGCGAAAAAGCACACACAGAAAGGCAATGATGAGGTCTGAAAGTCCAAACCAGCTTCCTCCAGGAGAGGCTGAACAGGGAATGATACTTCATTCCTTCTCATGCTGTAGGGAGCTGCAGGCCTCCCACAAAACAGGCCCAAAAATATTTTGAAACAAGTGGAAGGGAATTTTTTCTGGCACAGGACATCTTTGAAGCGCAGAACTCGTTGCTGCAGGGTTTTGTGGCTGCCGTATTCAACCGTGCTCAAAATTGGTAGCTAAATCGGTGCAGGGGAAGTGTTCTGGGGATAAATGCTAAATCCTTGGATGGGTACAGTCTCAGAAAGCCGGGAAGGTGGACTAGGGAATGGATCAGTCTTCATTTAACCTGGTCTTGAACCTTTCCCTTGCACATCTGGAAGGGGCAAATGTCAGAAAGAGGACCCAGGGCAGAGGGGACCCTGGTGCGGCAGCTGGAATTCTGCTCCTGTGTCCAGAGAAACTCCATTTCCTTAGAAGAGAGAAGCCAAACCTCACATGACAGAAACCAGTCTTCCAGGTGGACTCCAACAGGCAGCAAACAGATGGATTTTCTGTTGTTTCCTCTGGGTGTTGCCCTTTCTGATGGTGTCCTTGTCTTCTCATCAGCCTGGCTTTATCTGCCTGCCTGCAGTGCCATGTGCTTGCTCCCCTTAATCACACATGGACAACGTGGAGTGCCCCCCCAGCTGATCTTATTTCATTTATTTCTGATTACACTGCTCCCTAAATCGAACCTGGCACACTGAGTGCAGTTCTGCTGTTGTTGCTGACTTTGGTGGAACTCTGTGGGGTGCCAGCGGCACCAGCAAAGGGAATGCAATGTTTTGGAAAAGAAAATCTGAAGTGAGTCCTGAGCTGGTTGTGATTCTGAATATTCAGTTTGAAGGCCATGCTGTCCCGGGTTTGCTATTTTTTCCAAGATTTGCTGCTGGCTGGGTGGCACAGGCACTGTCACACGCTCGGGGAGGACACTGGGGAGCTGTTTCTCCTCACCTGTGGTTGCAGGTCACTTGTACCACAAGCCCTGAGGAACCTGAGAGCACTTCTGCCCTCAGCACCAGCCACTCGAACTGAGAAAGGGATTTTTTAATGCTTTTTTGAAGGGTTGCTCCCTCCTGGCCTTTCCCAACCAGAACCTCTGACACTTCATTTTCACCCATGCCGGGAAGTTTCGTACACTCTGCGTTTAGGGTGAGATTTCACTTGGCAGGTGTTCTTTCCATATGGCTTTTTTATTCCTACACCAGGATCACACAAAGCTTTAGAAATTAAATCTTATCATTCCTTGAGATGGGTTTCACAGTAGTTCTGCTTTATGGAAGGAAAACAGTGGCAGCTGGAGGTGATGTGAGAGTGGGAAAAGCAGCCACTCCTTCGGGAAGAGACAACTCAAAAGCTGCCCCTCACTTGTTGGTTTTCCTGGGATGGTTGCTGGTATTTGGAGCTTGGGAAGCAGAGCTTGCTTGAGGAATAGCGAGCTCGGGAGTCAGGCTGAGCTGTGAGGCAGAGCCTGGAAACCAGCTCTGCTTCCTTAGAGTTCCTGGAGCACGTTCCCTCTCCTTGGGGACCCACGGGATGCACGATACGCTGATTTAGTCGTGGGAATTTTATTGGCAGACTGTGTCATTCCGTGAATCAGCTGGGTCATATCACAGACCTGAGACAATGACACCCCTGTGGTACACAAAGCACACACACACACACACACACACGCACTGAAAACGTGAATCGTGGAAGTGTTTTAATCTGAATTAATGCCTCCATTCAGGCTGCGTGTGAGGAGCGCTGCCGCATTTCTCATTTCCTTTTCACGCGGAATCGTCAGCGTAATCTGCTGGCAGGAGCCAGAACTGCTGAAAGGAGGACAAAGGGAAGGGCTTGTGGAGGAGGTGGTGGGGAAAAAACATCTCTTGTGTCAGAGGCAGCCCGGCTGTCACCCGGGGGGTGGGTGACAACACACGGCCGAGCCGGGCGAGGGGAGGGAGCCCTGGTGGGGACAGGGGACAGCACCAGCACATGGGGAGTGGTGCCTGCTGCTCCTGGCACTGATCTGGAGGCCCTGTTCCCTGTGCCCTCATCCCACCCAGCCAATTCTTTGTTTCACTGAGCTTAGGTGTGGGTTTCCAGCCCCTTGCCCAATCCCTTCCCCAGCCAGAGTTATGGGTGATGCTGGAAAAGAGAAATATTGGATGCTTACAGCTTGTTAAAAATACTGTGGGGTCCTTGGGTATTTCCACTGTTTTCGTTACCTGGTTCCCAGGTTATTCCCCCATTGCACTGTTGTTGTTTCCTGCATTAAAAGGAACTCTTGGATAGATCAGCTACTGCACAGGAAGTAAGATCAGTGGCCAAACTGATGTGCATGTTCAGTTTATATCACTAGAGTGACTTTTTAGTCTTTCTATTGTCTCTGGAAATATTAATTATAGTTAATTAATTAAGGATGTGTCTGAGCTCAGAATAGACCTGGAGAACAGAGCTGGAGAAAATGAGAATTTTGTTTTGTTGAAGTCAATGCCCAAACAACAAGGATGGGTTCCTGCTCAGCTCCTTGCCCCAGCCACTGCATCATTCATATGGGCAGAGAAAGACCTGATTCCACCTCAGTCCTCTCCCAAATCCTAAACTAATGACCAAGCCTCCATGTTTCCAGCTATTTCTAAGCGTGTGTCTCCCCCAGGTGTGACAAGAAATTCCGAAGTGGGTATGAGTAACGCTCCGAAGGAAAATTGTATAAAATCAAGCAGATCTCCAGGAACACCTTGGGGTTTGTGATTCAGCACTTTCTGAGAGGCTCAATTCATCAGAGACATAACTGATTGGCTCCACATGAACTTCCTCTCGAAAAGAAATCCCTTGACTGGTTCATGGAGCAGTTTTAATCTGGATATCTGTGGGAGAAAATCGATGCAGCACCTCCGGCCACGAGGCCCGGCTGTCTGCAGAGCGACTGCGTTACAAACCATCCCAATGAATATTTATGGGCGATGCTTTGCAGTTTTTTACTCACTTCTAATCTCTGAGTGATGATCTAACAGGACTGGTGTAGCTGCTCTCCCATATGTCCTGGTGATAGACATTAATAAGTGCAATAAGGCACGAACGAAATCTGTGCTGCTGATGTAAAGTCTCTGAAGTCTGCAGCTCCTCCTGCCCTGCCTGCACTTCCCAGCTCTGCCATCCTGCAGGAGAGGACAAACCCATCCTTCAGAGAAATCATTAAAAAGGAGCTGATGTAATCAATGGCTTCCACCAGCACCAGCACTCGCCGGGTCTGCCTTTCGCGGTGCAGACAGGGAACGTCAAAGCCCATTCCCAAGCACGAGGAGCAGCAATTCTCCTTCCTTATTATTATCCTTACATTATTATCCTTCCTTATATTATCCTGAGCAGCAGGATGGGTTTGGGAAGCACCTCTCGAAAATGAGTGTTCACAGCAGATACCTGTGAGACTTCAGCCACAAGGCTGACTCAGAGACAATGATGTTTGACTTGTTCTGTGCCTCTGAACAACAAAACCTGCCTGCCAGAGAGCAAATGGTGTCAACTCTTGGGCTGTTTCTCTTCTGGCACCAGGAACAGGCCGTGCAGTGCCAGGAATCCTCTCTGTGCTGGCCCTGGGGGGTGACTTCCTAAATGGAGTGAGTGTAGGAACGCCCCGTGTGTTGTTTGATCCTGCTGCTGCTCTTCCATCCTGCATCATTAGGCTGTCCCAGTTTCCTCTCCTGGAAAAGGGTTGTTTCTCACTTAGCCAAGCAGTCCTTTCCCAGCATTTAGCAAGGGGAAATGGAAAAAAAATTAAAAAAAAAAAAAAGACAGGGGTATTTGTCAGGAGCAAATCAAGGAACGATGGTGGGGAAAAGAAGGTGTCGACTCTTCCCTGAGACTCCTGAGGTGCCTGAGTGGGGCTGTGACTCTGGAGCCCGCTGCAGCAAACTTCCATTCAGGATGGAGGATATTTGAGCTGAGTATTGTCCTTTCTTGAGCAAGAAGCAGCTGTGGTTCCACCCCAGCCATCTCCACTGCAACCTCCACCCTACAGTTAACCCCTCTCCATTGTAGGAATCAGCTGGAACATGAATTTCTGTGTTTTGTAACTCTGTGCACAAATCATGGCACAGGAAAACACATAAATCCCTGTTACAAAACCAAACTGCTTGCCCTGATCCTGGTGTTTGCTGTGCCAGCAGATGGAAACACTCAAGGGTGCATCCTTCAGGATGCCTCCTGGAGAGGCAGATTGTTGTGTGTGCCGAGGCAGGGTCATGATTCCATGGGACCTACAGAGATTCCTCACTCTCCTGCGAAGCCACATCAAATGCTTCACAAACAAAACCCACCACTGATCCCCCAGCAGGCCTAGGAGCACATGAAATGTGCATTTCCAAGTGTAAATGGAACAGTTGTGGCAGCACTTCAGCCTCATGGGACATCTCCATGCTGGTGTGGAAAACATGACCCCGTATTTCTCCGGAGAATACGATTTCGTATTTCATATTTCTCAACTAGAGAGAAAAATGTAGCAATGTTTTTCCTTTTCTGTTGGAAGCCTATTTTAATGGAATATTTTGCTCAGCAGAAAGAAGTCCTTTGCCCAGGCATGCCTCTGTTTTCTTTCTAACAGCAGTTCTTGGAGGTACCACAGCAGGATCCAGAACTCCAGCAAAGAGAGGAAACTTCCTGCAATTTCTCCAGGGGTGTGAGTTAAAGTCAGCAGGAAAACTCTGGCTTTCCCCTGTGGGATCCAACAGCTTGGAGCAGGGAAAGCCACAGGGACAGAGCAGCAGCCAGGCCAAGGGAGCTGCCCTGGCTCCTCATCCTCGTGGTCTCACCACCAGCAAGGAACCACATTTGCTCCTAATACCTGGGGACAGGCACTAAAGGGATAATTTTTAGGTGGCTGTGTGCTGTTGGCATTTCTTTTTTCGGCCCTGAAACTGCAGGGCAAGGTCTGGCAAAGCAAGATTTTTGCTACTAAAGAAAAATTCCCATTTAGCAAAAGGGAAAATCTGTCCCTTGCTGGGTTGTGCTTGTTTCTGTGTTATGTCGTGTAGCCAGGTCTCCTGCGTTCAGGGCTTAGAGGTGACAATCACTTGTGTGAGGGCAAATATCTATCAAAGCCTGACAGGCTGAGAAAGCTGGGGCTGCTCAGAAGGTTGTGTGGAGACCTCACAGCATCTTTCAGTGTCTGAAGGGGCTACAGGGAAGCAGGGGAGGGATTCTGCATCAGGAACTGGAGTGACAGGACAAGGGGGAATGGCTTCACACTGAAGAAGGGGAAATTTAGTTTATATAGATACAAGGAATTGTTCCCTGTGAGGGTGGTGAGGCTCTGGCACAGGTTGCCCAGAGAAGCTGTGGCTGCCCCATCCCTGGAAGTGTGCAAGGCCAGGTTGGACGGGGCTTGGAGCAGCCTGGGATAGCGGGAGGTGCAGCACGGGGTTGGTACGAGATGATCTTTAAGGTCCTTTCCAACCCAGGCCGTTTTGTGGCTCTGTGATTTTAAGTTGTTTATAAAAACTACCTCAGCAGCTCTATCTGCAGTTCCATTTGGGCATCATTTCTCCCTTTTATATCTGGTAACTTTTGGTTGCAGTGGTGCTGCTGCTTTGAGGGGGAAGCCCTAAAGCCTTGCTGTGAACAGGCTGCAGTTACGGAGTCTGTGCATGTCAGGCTCTTCCATTGACTGTAGTCTTGGGCATTGGCACTGACACAATCTCCAGGGAATATTTAACATGTGTGTCCTGGGCTTTTTTTTTTATTTCTGTCTAAGGTGCAGTGTCAGAAGCAGCAACCATGGAACATTTGCCTTTGTCTGCTTTATGCAGCCTCCACAATGGGTTGCAGCCTGATAAAGTTGTGTAGGAAGAGCTGTGTGAGTTATGCAGGAATAATCAGGTCCCTTAACAGATTCCACTCATCAGCTCGGAGCAGTGAAACATTCCTGCCATCCCCAGAGTGGGATAATCCAGTCCCATCTGACTTCAGCCTCCCAGGCATCCAGGAGCCCAAACAATAGGTGAGCTCAGACTGAGGGATTCAATTTGCTTCGGATCGGGAAGAATAATTAACGTTTCTGTCTTGATCAAGGTCAAATTCTTCCTGACATGAGTCTCCTGGAAACTCAAGGCCTTGTGGAAAAGCAATGAGACATTGCAGGGCAGAGAGGAGGGAGCTGAAATTTGCTCTCCTCCCTTTGTGCTTTACCCCTAATGACACATTGTCCCAACAGCACCACACACCAGCCGAGGTGGAACAGCCTCTCGTGTTTCCTGGTGGCAATAAAAACCTCTCCAAAAAACCCTGCCTCTGTCTCCAGCCCAAAGCGTGTAACACTCTGCATCATTTATGGACCTGCCCACAAAAGAGAGTGAGCTCTCTTTGGGGGCCCGTGGTTCAAAGGGGATGGCAGCTTCCTTTGCTTTCCCCTATTCTTCATCTGAAGCACCAGAAAGCCTCATAAACTGCAGGTTGCCCGAGCTGTCAGAGCCAAAAGGTTGCTGCTGCTGCTGCTGGAGAAACCGTTTGGAGGAAATAGGACGCAAGGTTCAGCAGGGCAAAGGATTCCACGCGGCTTCCAAAAATACACACAGTGATTAAAAACAGCTTTATGGCTCCCCCGGCACCTCCAGGGCCGGAGGCACTGGCAGGAAAGCCTTGGGAAGGGGTTTGAGTGTGGGTGTCCTGCGGCTGGGGGGGACAGACCCTCTGAGGGGCAGCCCTGGTCCTGTGCCCACAGCACTCACGAGACCCTTCCGTGGCTCGTGGTGCAGACGCTGCCACAGGGGAGGAGCTGCTCTGCCTGTGCAGGAACAGTTCCCTCCTCTGTGCCAGAGGGTCAGGAGATGCCGAAGATTCCTGCAAAGCGTGTCTGTCATGGAGAAGCTTTTTGTGCCACTGACAAGCAGCCAAAGGTTGGGAAGAAGCCTCTGTCACCAACGTGCAGCTGTGCCCCCATAGCCAGCTCAGAGCAGGGAGATGAACTCCGTGTCCAAACGAAGCCACTGRGGGGAATTAAACTGCTGGTAATGACCTAGAGTGGAATTTGGCTCCAGCACCAGGACTAATGACCTSTTCCCCCGTGGGAAGTGGCAGGGGAGCTCGTTAGGGATGCTAAGGTCACAGCCACCCTGCAAAGGCCCCTCCAGCACGGTGCCCTCAGCCCCAGCCCAGCAGAATGAGGCTTTGGCTGGATGAGGAGAGCAAGGAAGTTTAGGAAGTTGGAGGCTGTAAAGGAATATGGGATTTTTGTTTGCTGTGGCATGTCCAGTGCATTACATTTCACATGGGGCCCTAATGGCTTTAAATGAGGTGCTTTAGGGTATGGTCAGGTGGTCACAAGTGAAGGAGTTGCTCTGTTTTTAAGAGGCACTGCTCATTACTAGATTCCCATTGCTCCACTGGGACAGGCTAATTGACTGGAATATGGTCCTAGCCCAGTGCAAGGGGAAATGGGATTATTTTCAGAGTGCTGGTCACCAATTCCTTCACATGGACTCTGAAAATAATACTCAGCTGGCCTGGGATTCTTCAAACTTGGAAATACGTCATGTTTAGCTTGATTTGTAGGTCATGCAATTCAAGCATGAAATCTTCTTTAAGGAGAAGGGTAGAACCTCTTGCAGGAGATGTGCAAGCAGAGAGATGTGGTGTCTGTACCAAGGGCTCTGAACCACACTCACAAGTGCAAAGAGTGCRCAGTTCACACGATGGACAGGCCTCATGCTCAGCATGATCACTAAAGAGCTACAAATCTGATCAGCTGAGGTAATTTCTGGGAGCTCTGGGCCACGTGTATGATCCCTGTGCATAGGATAACTCAGCCACAAATGCCACCATGCATTAAATCCCAGGATATATGGAAAGATCAAACCAATTGCCAATAAAAGCTGTAAGAAAAGAGCAGAAAAACCTGACTCTGCTCTGGCTGTAGGACTATTCCCTATAGGAAGGCAGGTGGCTTCCACCCTGGCCTGTGCTGGAGCAGAATGAAAGCTCTCTCCTGAGAGTGGTTTTACTATATTCCTATATTCCTATTTTCCTATATTCCTGCTCTGGAATGAGTCTGTAGCTGCAGGAGGTATCCCACATTTTGGCCTKCAGGGCTCCCCAGGTGAACAGCACCGATCTGTGCCATGCTCTGACTGCTCCTTTCTTAGGTTGCACCACAACCCCCATTAATATTCAGGCATTTTGATTCCAAACGTGTCGTTCCCTCCCCAGTGCTTGTCGGAGAGGGGATGGACTGGAACACTTGCACAAAACAGGCACTCCAGGGAATGCAAAGAGCCCCTCTTCCCATTCTGATCAGAGCCAAGCAGAGGAAGGTTCTTTACAATTACCAGAGAGAAGCCCCTGCCAGGCGGAAGTGGTGGAGATCAGGGCTGTGTACGTGTGTGTGTGTGTGTGCATGGGGTAAAGATGCTGTGAATTCACAGGGCTGGGCCWAAACCCCAAATATAGGCAAAAATTCTAAATGCTGCACAGCACTTTCTGTGCTGAAAGCATGGGCTGGAGCACAGGCAGCTGCGTGGCTGGAGGAGGGGGAAATTACATTTATTTCCTCCTGACAGATCGCTCCATTTTACGAGGGTTATCTGCTGCACTAAGCAAATATTTAAATAAGGTGGCCCTGAGAATATTGCAGGAGGATTTACTACAATGCAGATCTCATCAGAGATTCATAGATTGGAGGGCCTGAAGATCACGTTCTGATTGCTATAATTATTATAATTACTAACTCATCTTTATTATTGCAGCAGTGTCTGGAGCCGTCCCCACCRAGGAACCCCTTGGCCGGGGTGGCTGCAGCTGATGGGATGGGGTGGGCCAGGGCTGGCCCTCTAAACCATCACATCCTGCTCCAGGCTGGTGATGGGAGAGCCGCAGCTCCCAGTGGCACCATCCTATGGGATGAATCCACCTGGGCACAAACTGGGAGCTCGACTCTGTCCCCGAGCTGCATACACCCTAAAAAACCCTGCATACACCCTAAAAAACCCTGTTCCTCTGATTTTCTGCGTGAGAAAAGCCACAGATTCCCCTGCTTTATTCCCATCTCCTGCACGAAGCCAGGAGGGAGGTGAAGCAGTTGGAAGCAGAGGTGACACCATCCCTGCCCGGCCAGGGACCGCCCTGCCGCTTCTCCACGCAGAGATTGGGCTCGGACAGACATCACCGCTCAATTGTTCGCCTTTTCCCGGGAATAAAAACCACACCAGAACCGTGGAGAGGGAATATTTGGTGTCGSCTGCGTGCCTCGAATGCCCTCTAGTGCTGCTCTGCACCCCTGKCCGGGACCTTGGGCTCGGGCAGGAGTCGGAGCTGCCATCAAAATCCAATTCGCGTTTAGGATTTTATTTTGTTAATTAAAACGCTTATTGATGGCGGGAGAGAAGCTGCCGGCTGGCCAAGCAGCAATATCCTGAGTCAAATAGCAGGGAAGCAGTTGGAGGGAGCGATTCCAGCAGCAGCAGATGGGAAATGGAGCTCTGAGATGCAAACTGTTCCATCACAGGATCCAACGYGGTTTGTTAGGATGGCAAAGGAGCTGCCAGCTCTTTGCAGCATCAAACGTGCTGCATCCCGGAGAATTCCAAGGTCCTTCATGTGTTAGACCAGTCAATATCAATTTGTTGGCTTGTAGAAGTACACAGGCTCCCATCTTTATTATCAGGCTCTGTGTTAAATTAAATATCTCCCTTCCAAAGCCACGGTTCTCCATCTACATTTACAGGGCGTTGTTTAATATCCAGAGCAAACCCAACTTTCATCTGGTTCACAGGAAGCAGAAATGGCTTTAAATAAATCGAAATTGTCATCATAAGGCTTCAGGTTTAAACCTGGTGGGGAGAACAAAATTACTTGCTTTTAGGCCATAGAACTAATCACTGGTAATTTTTTTTTTTTTATCCTAAATATTTCCAGAATCAACTTCTGCTTGCCCCAGAACTGTCTCATATTCAGGAGAAAAATCTCCTCTCCCCATGCCCATTTYCAGACTCTAATTCATGCTCGGGCAAACCCCATGGCAGTCCACTTTTCTGGCAAAAATATTCTTTTTATTCAAGAGTTAAATATCTCATTGGCACCTCGGTTCCTCAAGTCCTGGTACCTAATCAGGCTGAGCAGGTCCATGTGAATGACATTCATTTTAAGGTGTGAATTTTAATAGACAAACTGCAACCCCACAGTCATCCCTGGAAAATTACTCTCCGTGAAGGTGAAAATGAATGAATTTTTATGAAGGTGTTTTTATTTTAATCATATTTCTACGCCACAAATCATCCCGTAGGCTCCAGGATGACAACAAAAGCAAATCATTATGAGATTTTTCTTTAATGCCCAATCTGACTSAATCGTGGASATGGGGAATAAGAGAGCTCTGTTTTAGTGAGATTATGCAGTGTATGACACTTCTTATTTTAGATATTCTGTTCAAATAAGACTTGCTAAACTATAGGATAAATCAACTATCAACTGCCTGCTGTCCTCCTTCTCTTTATTTAGTTATATTCACATCTCTTTGTATTTTCTGCAAGTTTCTGTGCCAAAGGCAGTGGTTTTCCAGTGTGTGCTGAGCTTCRGAAAAATCCTGATTGTTATCTGCTGGCTCGTGGAAAAAAGGGCAAAATGCATGTKTATTTCAGAAATAATCTACCTGGTTTCTTAGGATGAGCGGGTGGGAAAAGCAAACCCTGAAACCTCAAGAAATGCCTTTTGTATTTGCCGTGCGGCGTGGACAATCCGTGCACTGCACACGCCGGAATTCCCACATCTATTTAACAACAGTGGCCTCTGGTGGAATTTTTCCTAAGTAAGGGAATTTGCTGGAGGATGGAGGCATCTGGGCTTGATAATAGTTATGGATTGGAGCTCGGGAACGCCCCTAAGCATTGSTGCTTCCAAGTAGGTCGGATTTTAGCCTTTCATTAATACTGACCCAATTCCAGCGTGGGCCTCAGTGTGTATTTAATGCTGCTGCGTTCCTGAACACTTGGAGATTCCTGGGTGACACTGCCTGAATATGCTCCTTCTCCCTGTTTCCTATTCATATATTCCAAGGGTAGTTTTGGACACATGGGAGTCCAACTGGGAGCTTTTTTTCATTTTTCTTTTTCTTTTTTTCTTTTTCTTTTTTCTTTTTCCCCTTTTCTTCTTCTTCTTTTACTTTTTCTCCTTTTCATCTTCTTCTCCTTCTTCTCCTTCTTCTTCTTCTTCTCCTTCTCCTTCTCCTTCTTCTCCTTCTCCTTCTTCTCCTTCTTCTCCTTCTTCTCCTTCTTCTCCTTCTTCTTCTCCTTCTTCTTCTCCGTCTTCTCCTTCTTCTCCTTCTCCTCCTTCTCATCCTTCTTCTCCTTCTGCTTCTCCTTCTTCTCCTTCTTCTTCTCCTTCTTCTTCTTCTCCTCCTTCTCCTTCTCGTTCTTCTTCTCCTTCTTCTCCTTCTTCTCCTCCTCCTTCTCCTCCTTCTCCTCCTTCTGCCCCTTCTTCTTCTCCTCCTTCTCCTTCTTTTTCCCAAACATTGATTTGCACCTGCTGGACAGGAATTCATCTGTCCCTCAGATTTTTGCATCTCTTACATTCAGTAAAATCTCAAATGTCCCTGGGAGATGCGAGTGACAAACTGCTGGAGATGAGGATAGAGAGAAGAGCAGTCTCCTTCTTATTCCACTAAAAATCTTCTGGGATTCGTGAGCCCCCACAGCTCCTTTCTTAGGCTTTGCTTTGGCAACCTGTTCCCGTTTCACGAGCGTGTAAAGCATATGCTCACCCCCCAGCACCCGTTCACACCCCATCTGCCTCCAGTCAGCTGCTCGTGCGTGTGCTTTTCCGAGGGCAGCCTTTGCATCTGCTCRAATTCCTTGCCCAAATTGCAGCCTCCGACACAGCAGAGTTTCATTTGATGCTATCTCTGCCGTGTGGTTGTGAGGAGCTGATCAAAGTGAAACGAAACTTTAATTAGCTCTTCCCGGTGACCCGAGCGCGCTTCCACGAGAAACCTCCCTGCGTCACCCGGGCCTCGGGAATTTGTCCAAAGGCACAGAMCCCTCCCAGCGCCGAGGCCACCGTCAGCATTCCCCCCCACAGCCTGGCAGATGTCCGGGAGGTGAAATGTGTTTCGTGATACGTTATTCTGGGCTCGGCCAGCCCTTAATGGCTGCAGCTCCGGGCCAAACGCACAGCCCTAAAATGAGGCCGTCAACATCACCCAATTACCGCTGTTATTAAAAATGCCAAGTGTAATCATAATAATAATTAGACACTTATTATGCAGCGCTGCCTAAGGAATAGACTCGGAGTGTGTAAGATGTCATGCAAGCCCTATTAGCAGAGCTGGGCAATCTCACCACCTCCACATCCCTGCAGAAGATAAAATTGCATTTGAATGTGAATTACCTGCATAAATCCAGTTTTCTCGGCCTGTCACCTTCTGGGGGTTTATTTTCAGGGGTTTTTTTTGGTTTGTTGGTTGGGTTTTTTTTAGTATTGCACCTGGTTATGCCCTCTCTAAGTTTATGTCCTGCCTCTAAGGCCCTCACAGAGACTCTGAGCATCCAGAGAAATATCTCCCTTTGATCTGCTATTTATTATCAAACAATTATCCAGACAGACAAGTTACACCCACAGTCAGTTGGTGCCTCACATGCCAGAAAAGCAGTGGTCCAGAAGAGGAGGAACACACTCAGTGCCAGATGCTTTTTATTGACTTCAGGCAAATACTTCCCCCTCCTTGGGCTTCTGTTGGGCCTAAATCCCACAGTCTTTGTGAAAACACTTGAGTAAAAATCCTACAGACATGTGCTAATTATAAATGCCATAAGTGTGCTAATTATGATGAAGATTACCATGTCCACAGCTGATCTGTTCCCAAGTTGCCATTTGAAAGCCAAGATTCCAGTTCCTTCCAAGTGTATATGGAGAAAGCTGATAGGGCTCCTTTGTCCCACTCTCCTGCATTGCATCCTGAGCATAATCCCTCTGGTTTTGCAACATTCTAGCAAAATCACAGCTTTTGAAAGAGATTAGGTGGTGTAACTTGGCTCCAGCCATCGTTCAATCCTGGCATCTGTTTTATTGCTTTATATATTGTGGAATTGAGGGAGATTATCTTCTAATTATTCCCTGTAGTCAGCAAGACAGATGGAAAAAAATAAAAAAACCACAAGAGCAAATTGTGTTTCATCAGCATGCTGCCAGCGTGTGCCCAAACTTCAATCTCTTCTCCRGTCGTTGTCCCAGAAGTGACAGGAGTGTGGGAATCACCTGCAGATGGGATATGGATCTGTAAGACAGGAGTCCATACGACTCCACACGGATTATACCTGCATGAGTGGCCACGGAATGCTCGGGGCTTCRACAACTCTTGCATTGGTTTTCTTTTTCCGGCGTGGGTTTAATGGTCAGGAAACAAAACCTGTTGAGTCCGGAATTCACGCAGTGACTCTCAGGCAGCCTCCAGCAGGARCTCTCTCAGGACAGCTCAGAGACAACATCTGAGATAAGTCTAGCCTGGCCTGATAACACATGGGCAAGTACAGCACTGCTGAGGGGTTATCTCTTTCCCCAGAGCATTCCTTGCTCTTCCCTCTGTTTCCTCCCTGTTTATGCCAATAYTGCCTATGAGGAATGGCTGAAGGCCGGGCCAGGGGAGGTCTTTAGGAATTCATGTTCCCCCAGAATTCACACAGGCAGGGAAGGCCTTTGGAAAAAGCACTGAGCTCTGGTTGGAAAAGTGGCTGAGCTGGAGGAGAAGGAAAGGGAGAAGGAAGCTGTGGTGAGACCCCCACACCAACCTCAGGGATAACGCTGGCATCCCATGGGCCAGCCCGTGCATGAGGATGGGCTCAGGGAGTCCATWAAGCTTTTGCAATGTGGGCTCTGAGTCCCTTGTGTGTGATGGCAAGGCCCAGATGGATGTAACAGTGAGGAAAACGAGATAGGGAAAAAAAAATCCAAAAATAGAGCAAGAGGACACAAAGGTTCTGCTGAGGAAAAGGCTGAGTTTATAATCAAAGCATTTAAGCTGGGCCTAAACTTGCTCCCAAGTACAACTTCAGCTGTCCCTGACCCTTTTTGCCCCAAACAAGGGGTAGAGCTCATGGAGTACTCCTGCTTCTTCCAGAGGTACATCCCCAGAGGGAGGGGAGCTCCTCTGGCTGTGTTAATCCTCAAAGTAATGATGCTCCTGTGAGTTTCATGACATCAAACGCGGGGAGGGGAGGGAGTAATTAGTGCCCCAGTGGCTGCAGAGTGTCAGCAAAATGCTGGTTCTGAGCACCAGGCTTTAATGGGTCATGAGGAAATGGTGTGGGGCTGGTGGAGGAGTCTCTGCTCAGCAGGAGCAAGAGAAATGGGCCAAATTTAATGCTTTAATTAATTTAATATCAATGAAATGTCAGCCGGTTTGGGGAGGGCTGTGTTCATCTCCAGGCCTGGGGGCAGCTTCAGTGAGAAAGGTGGGGCTTGGGAAAGATGCCATCTCTCAGACCCTCTATCCTGTAAATCCACACCTACCCTTATCTACAGAGAGATTTTTGCATATCCAGGCACGTATTTGTGCTTGCTCTTTGCTTTTAGAACGGTCTGAAAGAAAACTCCCAGGGACCTTGAAGCTGTGGAACGACTGGGATTTGGGATCCAACCCTGTGGGAAGCACCATCTGCAGGAATAGAGTTCAAATGTCCTGTGAGACAAATATGGTCAGAAGACTTCTTGACTCATTGGAGGAGACATCTTAGTGCAGTTCCTTGTCCTTTCTTGCTATGGGGCCTTCACAGGGCTGGACATTCGTGGGCAGTGGTCAGAGCCAAGCCTGGAGTCAGCGTGGAGAAGGGACACAGAGTGATGGGGGACACRAAGATCAGGAATGGGAGACAAAGACTTTGCCAGTGAAAAAGGAGGAGAATGAGGTTTGAAAGCAGACTGATGCTCAGGAACCCTACAAGTGCTGTGTGCCAAGCAAGACCAAGGCACGGCCCTTGGGCCCAGGAGTCCCAGCCGAGGGTGACATTGACTCCCAGGAGCCATCAGTGGGAGTCAACCATCAACCCAGCTCAGAGTCCAGCACCTCCCTGGACAGGTCGATCCAGCCCGTGGCTCCCAGGGGCCCTGCAGCACTGAYAGCTCACACAGAGCTGATCCAGATGCAAATTCACAGCCAAGAAAAATAAAATGTGGCATTAAGCAGTAATGATGGTGTGTCAAGTCCCTTTTTAATATCATCCCTTTGGCTACAACATTGGGCAACAGTTTTCAGGGCCAAGGAAAAGAAAGGACTTTGTGATGGCCCAGTTTAGTGATAAAAGCAAGATACACGTGAAAACCCCGGAACAGCTGGAGAACTCACAGCACTGAGTGCTTCTGCACAATGATCCTTGGCTCTTGCTGCTGCACCCAGACCATGCAGAGAGTGAGAAGCACCTGAGTGTCAGACCTTTGCTAATGTTCATTCCTCAGCTCTTCTCTAATCTTTGCTCCTCCACTACATTKTAGGAAAATCCCAGGGAAAGGCCTGTCCTTTGGAGACTTCTGTCCACTGTGTGATGGAGGTTCCTTTAGASGAAACCTTCAGAAATTATGGACCTGTTTCTAGAAGAAGACTGACCCTTTGGAAAGTTACTGGGAAGTAAATGATCTATAAAAATTAAAGCACCCCAGAGTATGTGATTAAAGGAAATKACTTATTTATCCTAGAAAACATTAGGAGGCAGCTTGAGCATGATCTGYGTGAATTTGTTTCTGAGTCTGGAGAGATGCTCTGGTTCAATCCCCATCTCTGAGTCCTTGGACAAATGTTTGGCAGCAGTTTGAGAGGAGATCCCACAGCTTTGCCAGGTCCTTCTGTTCTGCCAGCTGAAGGATTCAGCTGCTGAGAGCCGAAAGAGCAGCATGGTTTGCACGAGAGCASCAAAGTGTTTGGGCAGAGAGAAATGCTGTGCAAAACAGCTCAGAAAGCCACAGCAAAGGGAAGAAGAGGCAGGAGGAGGTGGGACTGGAGCAGGAGGAGAGGGGACCATTGGGACACATCAGGAGAATAACAGCATGTGACATTTGAGATCTTTTCACACAACTATAGGTGGTACCTTGCAGAGCAAACCCACTTTTTCTGAAAGAGAACCAACAAAGCCTTCTCCCAGCAAACACCATCTTTAAATTATTCTACACGAGCTCTGCTTGGGGGCAGGGGAAAGAGAGTTGTTCAAGATGAAAGCCAGGCAGTGAGCGAAGTGAAATATTATTATGTTAAATGTCACAAGACTGTGGAGTTCTAAAAGGTATTTGATTTCAAACCATGCTGCTTGCAGGTGTCAATCATTTCTGTCTCAGCAGGTTGGTGTTGAAGCCTCTAAAGTTGCACCACACAGGACCTTGGAGCCCTCCCTGGCTGCTCAGTGCTGGTGAGGGATGGTGTGAGCACAGGAGACACCACACATACACTGGACTGGCCTTTCTCATCCAACCCTGATGAGGAAAAGAATTCAACATCGACAGGCCCAGCTCCACATTCCAGGCTCAGGGAGTCTCCATTTTTCCAGAAATCCAAACTGCTTTTCTAAGATTTTTTGACTCCCCAGCTGAAGTGAGCACTGTGTGTCATCTGCAACCCAGCATGGGACACCCCAAACCCAGGGGCACCTAAACAAAGTTATCCCTCACTTTAGGCATTTGTACAACCTTGCACCCACAATTAGAGAGGTTAAATGAGTCATAAATCCATAGATCTTGAGGCCAGGAAGGACTTTCTTGATTATTTCAGTTGATTTCTTGGTCTGGCTTAATATAAGCTGGACAATTGCACCCTGAGGAGGCTCTGTCCAGCCCAGAGTATCGAGTTGGACTAGGAAGAGCATTCCTGCCTTTCAGAAATACACCCTTTTCCTGGCTTTAGGCCTTCACACCTCTAGAAAAGGGTGTCACTGAAGATTTTGGGCTGTGTTTCTCAGCTGGATTCATTGGGCTTCAGCTGTGAGCAACTACAAAATGGTTTGGTCAGGCAGACTCATAAATGTTTCCCTTCTATCTSTGCTTTGTGTAAAGATTCAAGTTATTCTTTAACGTCCTCTCTGTTCAAGCAAATAACCTTTATTCATTTGGATTCTCACAATTTTGGTGGTCTTGAACACAGTTAAATTACCCAAGATCCAAAAGAAAATTCCTCCCTTGGTCTAAGTGTAGTCAAAATTCCTGATTGTTCTTACCACTGAGCTATCCGTGATTATCCCATACGAAAATGACATGGACCTGGTTGATCCAAGGAAAAAGAAAAACGTCCATCTGATCCTTTTCACCTCATTCAATTTGCCGTGGCCCCCACACAAAGACACCTGTGGTTTTTCTACTCAGTCAGAACAATTTGTACAACACTGCAAGCAAAGTTGCCCCATCTGGCAAACTCCTTGCTGAACAAGGGTGGATTTATCGTTGCTGTATGATTCCTTAATCCCTTCGTATTGTTTGTGATGTGGTGCTGGATGAACGTAACTGAAACACAGCGTTTAATTACATCCAGAGGCTTTTGATGCTCTTAAGAAAGGAGAAAGACTCGTGGAGTTGAGAATTAGGCCAGCAGCAGGTAGGTGCTTTTAAGGCTTCTCTTTCTTGAGCACATGAGTTGGGTTTCCCCACGGGCAACCCTGCTAGAAAAAAAAATTAATGTCATACACAGGGACCAGATTCAGAACAGGTTCTGTGCCATGAAACAGCAGCAGCTGACTTTGGGGTAATTTAATTGAGACCAAATGCCAGCCCTTTGCAAATCAATGGAAATATCTCACTGCATCTTACACCCCAAATTCATGTGGAATAGTTATTTATTTCCAAACCAACGCTGGAGTGTGAAAAATAACTTGATGCTGGAAGAGAGGTACAAAGAGGTTTGGAGTCAGTGCATGGAGTACTTTCTTCTCTGCTGAGTTGTTTCTGAGAGGTGCTTCTCTTCCCGTTCACACTCACAGCACAGTGTTCCCCTGGCACTGGAGATGCTCCTTCATTTTCATAGATCATGCAGGCAGGAGAGATCATGCCTTGAACTTGTAAAGTGCAAATTACASAGCAAAAGCAGCCAGCAATCAGAAAAACAGAATTACTGTAATGGTCACCATCGTGGAAAGCACTGTCAGATTCTCAGAGACTGTTTCCACCCTCCAAACCATCCTGGCTACACTTGAAGTACAATAAAAGAAATGACATTTCCTATTCTATAATCCATTATTCATCAAAAAGCAGCACGTCATGAAAACAGAAGTGCAAACATCTGTTTTCGGGTTAGATCTTTCTGGAGGTCTGATTCCTCTGAAGAACTTAAACCCAGAAGTCAAACATCATAAATAATTATTCAAAGGGTGCTGAAAATTACAGGAGAGTCAGGAGTATCTCCAGTGCCTTTATAGACATCTTTGATGCTCCTTTCTTAGGAAAACACTGCTTTCAGGTGAGAACATCATATAATATAAGCAGCTGCTCTGACCTGTCTATATTCCYGAGCAGGCTCATATTTAAACTGCCTGATCAGTTGTGTCTGCTTTTATATCCTCTTAATCACAAAGAAAATGCAGTGGCRAAGAGGAAGAGGTTTGCAATATTAAACACAGTCTCTTCTCTGGAGGTCTCCCTCTGCAAAGGGAGAATAGTTCAGCTTTTAGTGCCTCACTCTCTGACATTTATGATAGGACAAATTAATTCTGCCTGAGATGGCCACAATAACCAGCAGCTGTTGGAAGAATAAATCTCTGCACCACATTTCTACACCCCCCAGCAGATGAAATATGCAGGGTAAGTGCATCAGGACACATGAACTCGGCAAGGAAACAGCTTCAGCCACAGTATTTTAATGGTCTAATGTAAGGATGAAATATTATTGGCTAAATTTTGCCTTCAGTAACATCTGTACATACATGTGGTTTCTTGCAAGAGAGCGGAGCCTTGTGAATATTTAGATTCTGCATTACAGCACATGATAGCAATCCATGTGTGACCTGCCACTTGTCCCCTTGGACAGGTGATTTTGCAGATGATGAGCACAGTCCCTTGTCATTAGAACCATCCAGAAAAGGACTCGTGGTATTCCACACTAACAGCCCCAAACCCCGTATCCCACAGCAGCCAGGCTGCAGGGGCGTGGAGAGATTTAATTGAACTGCATTTTTACAAGGGGATCTCTCCTCCTTCCTCCTGTGCCGTGAAGATCATTAAGGGCTTTTTGTTGTCACTCAATCTGACACTGAAACGAGTCGAGTCCAGCTCAAGCACTGCTGATTAACTTCTGGTTTTCCTCAGCAGAGGGAGCTTGAGTCTGCAGCAAGAGCTGCTGCCTTCACTTGGGCTTGTTCTCCCCAGCCCCTCATCCTCTGCTCGCCTCAATGCCACGGATATTTGCAGGTAAATGAGGAGAGAGACCCTGGCACTCGGGAACAGCTCTGGAAATCGCTCATCCTTCTGGATGGGAACAGGACCGAGCTATCCAACGTGTGCTGGATGCATCCAACCCCCAGCCCTGCTCCAGAGGGACCCTGTGTGGGGTTCAGGTCCAGGAGCAGCCTGAGGTGGGGGTGACACCGTGAGGAAAGTGGCTTTGCACTGGTCCTGGGCTGGCTCTGGGTGAAACCAGAGTGAGTTTGAGCAGCTGAAGGACTGGTCTGAATTGAACCAGGGATGGGATTAAGTACCTTGATTCCACCCCTTGGGAACTGGGGCTGAGGATTCAGGGTTTCACGGAGCAGAAGGAGGCTCACCAGCTGGGACAGGGAACCAGTAACAAAGCAGGTTTCTTAGAAGTTTTTCTCACTGCAGGTTGGTCCAGCAGCACCCCAGGCTTGTCCCAGGAAGCATCTGCACCCTGAGCACTGTCCTGGGGAATCAGAGGGGCTCCAGGGCGAGTCCAGGGATGTGTCCACCCTGCTGGGAGCCCAGGGGCTGGCACCGAGCACTCCTCCAGCTCCCTTGGCCTGTAGGGTCTAATAAAGGGATTTCTGCTTCACCCAAAGCAAAACTCCCCGAGCAGCTCTCTCCAAAGTCCTGTTGTTCTCTGGATCTCAGGGCCCCCCGGAGGGGGGTTCAAAGTCCCCCCTGGCAGTGGTCAGGAGCTGAGCGAGGCACTCGTGTGCTGCCATTCAGTGTGAAAACACTGAACTGATGTTTGTAAACATAACAGGAGGCAATTAGTGCTTGCAACTCATCCCTGAGATAACCGAGGGTGGGAACACGCAGCTCGGAATAGAAAGTTGAGGGTGCAGGTATTAAAATCACTCCAATAAAAATACATGTTGAAAGAATTAGAAACAAAGCCCGTAAGATTGAATTCTTAGGCCTTTATCCTGTGCACTAGAGAAGTAGTTATCTGATTTCATTCCTCTAACAGGCCGTGATCCATGGGAAAATACTTCTATAAAACAGCCATTAACCAATTAATAATGTTCTGGCTTGAGTTGTCTACTTATAATCCACCTTTTCCCACATACTCAAGCAAGTTAARGCTGTATAATTCTAACCTCACATTCCCTTGATGGGCAGATCATTTGCTGTGTTGGAAGAAGCCTCGAAGAAGTGCCTGCTACCCACTTATTTTCAAGGTAAATGAAACAAACCRTAAATGAAACAAGCTGCAAAAATTAAACCTCGCAAAGGTCTCGTTCGGTGAATATGCATTGGCTCATCCCCACACGGCAATTGGTTTGCATATTTCCCAAAGAAATGCCAGCACATTAAATGCCCATGAATGCAAATCGGCTGTGTTCCTTTGGATCTGTATAACTCGGCAGAGGGTGGCTCAGAGATGAATGCTCACAATAGGATTATACGACATTCTCAGGGCTTCAAACGAGTCGCTGTGTGCCCCGGGGCAGGCCCATGTGGGGATTAAAGCCCAGGCTCCGGGGAGGAGGAAATCACAGCCCTAGCCCCAGAATGGCCACAGGTTGGTGGAGGCACCGAGGTTTTCACGCCTCGGAACAGGGACAGGGCCCATTTCTGCACCAGCCCAGCCCCGTTTGGGTGCTGAGAGCAGAGCAGGACAGAGGTGGTGCTGAAAGGCAAATTCCCTCCTGACTCGGTCCCACAGATGCGTTTCCATTTGTGCCGCGAATAGAACAGCACCCAGAGCACACATGTCTTTGCTTATTTTATGTATTTTATACCCCATCCCTGCCTTCCCTTCCCCGCCTTCCCTTCCCCCACCAGTCTCTGTTAGGCATTCCTAGTTATCATTCCCAAGAATATCTGAAAAAAAACGGGATGGCGTCGCCCTAAAGGCCCCAGTTCTCTGCCTCTCTCGAGCAGCCCCGAGTGGGATTGTCAGTGTTTTCTGTATTTACACCAGCAGAGCAGGCCTGGGATGGGGACTTTTTTGGTTTATACGAGTCTCAGCGCCACAGGGGGTATTTAACTTTCTGCCCTGGTTGCTGTAATTCTCTCTCCAGTGGATATACAGTTCAGATCAGGTTCCTATTGCTGTGATGACAGGCATTCAGCAGGCACTGTAATTGCAGAGTTAAAACAGCTCATTTTCTTACTGGCAAGCTGTAGTTAAAGAGGTGCTAGGAGGCAGCCTGGCTGTCTGCAGAGGAACTGATCAAAGCACTGAAAGGCATCTGGCTTGTCTCTGTTTTCTTTCACCACCCCCCTTGCTGATGGAGGGGAAAAAGAGAGAGAGAAGAAGAGAAAAAGCGAATGGGGGGGGGGGGGGGGAAGAAAGGGGAAAAAGAAGGAAAAAACTATTAAAAAGGAATTTATGAAAATGAATACTTGTCCCTTTCCTAAGGGTAAAAGGCAGTGTCTTATTAAAGGCAGTAAACACAGTTGGGTTAGGTCTATTTTTTTCAGCTCTCTGTGTTTTTTAATGAGAAAATTGGGGCTTGTGAATGTTCATTTGTGTCTATTTCCATTAGCCCTTCCCAGGAAGATCTGAGCTGCTGGGTAGCACTTTGCACACTGCACAGAGAGAACTTTCCCTATCTCTGTATCAATGTCATCCTTCCTTATCAGACCCAGCTTTTTCTCCCTGTGACCTCCACCCTTCTCTGAAGGACATCCAGCTCCAGCCAGAACACGATGGACAATGGGATTCTGCGCCCTGGATTAACTGCAAAAGCACAAATGAAACACATTTTTACTTTACTTTTATTTGTTCTAATTTGTTCCCATTCTTCCTGTCAAAAATTTCAGCAAATCACAAAGGAAAGTGTAAATAGAGTTGTCAAACCATTTGAGATGTTCATATGAAGGATAAAATAAAAAGGGGAAAGCTCCAGCAGCAGGGGAAGGTGTCCATCAAAAAATTGACCCAAAACCCACTGAGAAGTCACTCAAAGTGTTGCTCCCAATGAGATAAAGGAGCCCCCAGGCAAGGAATGGTTCCAATTCCAAACAAGAAAAGAGATGTTGCTTCTCGAGGAGAAGCACCATCGAGGTGAAAATAACTGAAATGTGGGAATTGCTTCCTGTGATCCAAAGGGGAAAACGTTACCAGGACAAGAGGTGGCAGCTGGGGGAACGGACCCTCCTCCAGCAGCTCGGTGACATTCCTGCCTCACAGGAGCTCTGAAAGGTCCTGTAAGGCAGGAGCCTGACCCATCACATTCTATTTTACAGCATTTTTCACCCAGGTTTCCAGGCTGGCACCAGCAGAACAGCGGGATTTGTGCTGGCTCTTCCCATCCATCGGAATCTCCTCRGGGACAGGGCCTGATCTCGCCTTTGCTGCTCTCACACTTCATTTTTTCCAGCCCCTATCTCTGGATGGTGACACCACCGTCCTTCCCACAGACACAAGAGGGGTTCAGGGGCTTTGAGAGGAGCAAACAAACCCCGTAACTCAACGAGGAGCCCAGACAGGCAATGTTGCAAATTAAGTTGAAAGAGGCCCAGTTACTGCACCATTATTTGATTTCCCCTTCTCTAATCCCTTGCTTGTAATTAGCATAATTTATTAACATATTAGAGCCATGCATGTGAACCCTCTTTATAGTTGCTGAGTGCTCCCTGAGGCTGCCTAGTGAAAGCTTTTCCCCACTGTTTAATAATATGTTACATAAGGAAAACCAGCTTCTGATATAATTTAAATTATGACTTTCCTTTCTGCCTCTGAACACTCATTTCCTTTAAATGAGGTTAATTTCCTTAAATAATGAAAATCCTCCAATTTCAGTTTTCCATTCATTAGACCCCCTTAGTTCAACATGAAAAAGTCACACGCCAAGAGGGAAAAGAAAAAAGAAAAGAAAAAAGAAAATAAGAGAAAAGGAAAAAAAAAAAAATCCCATTGAAGTTCAAAGATAACCATCCTGAGAAGAGGTTTCCTGTGATCCTGTCTCCTCCTTTCTGGATGGAGAAGGGCACAACACAGACTGTCAGGAGATAAAGGTGGACAAGCCACTTTCCATSAAACTCCCATCTCCCATCTGGCATGTGAGGTCCTCTGCATCCTGAGGGCATTTCRGAGTTACAAACGTGTAGTGCTCCTCTGCAGCATCACAGCAAACATGGATTTCTTTGTATTCCCCCAGATAATTCCCTTTCTTTCCGTTAATCCGCTGATATTTGGCAAACAAGGCCAGCCCTGACCCTTTCTGACCATCAGTGGAGGCAGGTCTGGGCACAGGACGTGGTCATGGTCACAGGACATGGTCAAGGTCACAGGACTGCACCTCCCTGGCTGCTTCCATAACCTTTGCCTTCACTCCTTGCCCAGGAATCAGCTCCCTCAGTTCTCTGCTGGGATGTTTTCTCCTCCCTGTTCTTCTTCCAGCTCTTCTACAGCTCCCCAGTGCTGTGATGACCCAAACCAAGGACACTTTCAAGAGGTAACTCAAAATGCGTTGAAATGTGGAATTTCCTTCTTGCTCCTCCACATTCCGTGCAGAAATTTCAATGCTTTTTCCTCTGGAATGCTGGCTCAGGAGTTCCCCATCCCTAAGCCCARGGCCAAGCACTGGCTGAGCAGAAGACATGCTCCAGAGAGGCAGAACCCAGTGCGGAGATTTCCGAAGTACCAGCCAAAAGTTGGTTTTGTGCTGCTCCTCCGAGAGCCCCTGTGATGCTTGGCTCACCCAAGTGTGCGAGTGCCTGACTCCAGCTCAGTTCAACCTGACTTAACTAATTCCTTCGAGGATTTAGGCCTCTGTTTTATTTCAATAAACTGGGAATAAAGTAATTTCTGCCCCTTGGAGAGCAGCTGTGAGCTATTAGAGCTTGTGGCTGTGTGCTCCATGTTAACAAAAAGGGCACTCTGGGCTCTTTTTAAAAAATAAGTGCCTGATGTAACAAACCCCAGTGTCCTGCCACTGGAAGGCTTTGGGAACGCTTCATTCTGGAGGCAGAAGGACTGCAAGGAGCTCTGAAGGGAACCACGGGCTCCTTGCTCTGCAGCAACCCTAAGCAGTGCCCTGGGGCGTGGGCAAGGCTTCATCCAGCAGCAAACGACGATCCCAGGATCACTGAGGTTGGAAAAGACCTCCAGGACCAGCGAGTCCAACCTGTGCCYGATCCCCACCTTGTCACCCAGCCCAGAGTGCTGAGTGCCACATCCAGGCCTTCCTTGGGCACCTCCAGTTTCCTCCAGACCCCCTCACCTCCCTGGGCTACCCTTCCAAACTTTAAGACCTCTTTCCATGCAGAAATTCCTCCTGATGTCCAACCTGAACCTCCCCTGGCGCAGTTTGAGGCTGTGATGTAGCCTGGGCAATGTTCTGAGTCTGGAACAAAATTTTGGGTCAGAGCTTATGTTTGCAGCCCCAGTTAACCTTTCTCCAAGGAAAAACCCAACCTTAATAGCATGAAATGTCAGGAAAATTATGTTAATTTGCAGAGTAAATTTTTTTCCAGGACCTCAAAGAAGTAAGTGAATGTTATTGTTGTTATTACTCGTTTTTTATCACTGGGGAAACCCAAGGACAATTAAATGAACTTGCTGGAGATCACAACGCCAGAGAGAGGAGAAAAAGAAATGTTTCCTGACTGATGTTGGAGGTTTATCGACTTGGGGATTTTAGGAGTGCTTTTCATGAGAAACTGCCACTTTCCTGAACCCAAAATTTCTATGGAAATGGACAGCCTGTCTGACCAGGAATAATTCTCCCTGTTAGGAATTAACTTTACCACAAATGGGAGAGAGACAGGAGGGTTTTTGGGTTTGTCTCCCCTTCCCAGCCAGGGCGAATGCCAGCAGGCCCCTCCAGGGACAGCTTCGTGCCAGCATGGAACAGGAAAAGTGGTTCCCACCCCACTCCCTGGGTTTGTCTCCCAGCACTTGACTAAAGCAGAGTCTGTTCCCGCTCTCCCCTCTCCTGAACCTGATTTACTGTGGGATTTATCTGATTTAGGGCTGTTCTCCTTTCATGCTCTCCTCGGGAGCAGGGATGGCTGGGATGTTGCAACATTTATGAAGCTTTTGGGTGCCTTTCCGCGTATTGAAATGTACTTTTCACGGCACGGCTGCACACGCCCTTTCCACTGCTCAGCCTCTTCTCCTCCCACTTGAAAACAAGCCTTTTGAAAGCAGGAGGGAAGAATAATTAAAAAAAATTGTAATCTGCCCGAGGTAATGACATGATTGAAACATCCCCGTTTTGTCTGGAGGGTCACAGGACGGCTTTATGGGAAAGCTTTAAAGCTGCTAACTCGAGAGAACCTTTGATATTTCACCTTTTGTTGTTGCTAACGTGTTCTCCCTCCTGACTCCTGCAAACAAAGCCCTTTCCGAGGGCCCTGTCGCTTCAACAGATTTGGTGCCAAACACGTCGTGCCACGGGGTGGTTTGACAATCTTTGGGAAGATTAACTGAGCATGCACGTCTGAGATATTCCAAGTGGTTTAGATAATTGAGATGTTTAACAGGCAGGAGACACCACGGCCCCGCAGTCAGCCTTGGGAATGGGATGGTGGATCTTGTGTGGTGTRGTCCCTGTGGGGTGATCTGGGTTTTGGCAAGAAAAAATTACGCTAATGGTGGTTCCTGTTTCACCAAAACAGCTGCAAATAAAGGGAAAACGGAACTGATGTGCTGCAAAGTGCTTGTGGTGGCATTAACAGTGATTGGGCATAATTCTTTTCCCACTCTCTAAAATACAAAATAGTCACTAAGACATAGGAATGGAGATTTCTGTGGCTTTGGTGTGACTTCTTCAGCATTTTTAGAGATCCAGGAAAGCATTCCTCACCTACCAGTTCATATCACACAACTTCCTTCTTAGTCCTGCCTTGGTGATGGTGAACCAACATTTTGTAGATCTTGATTTTTCACAGATGTGTTCAGTTCCCAGAAGTGCTTAAATCATGTAGGCAGGAATAGTTCTCCATTGGTTTGCTTCTAGTATTATATCTATTTCCACTATTATTCTACCAGTATTATATCTAATATATATTTCTACTGTTGGATAGTTGTTGTTCATGGTGAAACATATTATTATTCTGATTAAGGACTGAAAATGTGCAGAAAATAGAAAAAGAAATTTCAACATTTAACTTGAGTAGAGCATGAACTCTCCTCGAGCAGCCACAGGAGGTTCTCAGGGTGTTTCCCAGATATTCTTCACTCAGCAGCAGCTCGTGGAAAGGTTTGCAAGAAACAAATGAGATGGATTGTGAGCGTAATTGAAAAGAATGGGACGATTTTACTTGAAAAGCCATGAATGGGTCATTTCTAAAACCATACTGACATTTCTCCTTGTACAAGAGTCTATTTGAGGAAAACGTCTGCTCGTTTTGCGAGATGCAGGAGGCTTGGAAAAGATGTAGGATTTTGCACTGTGGCCAAACCCAAATGAAGACAAATGCAAATGGGCTGGGAGCAGGCAAAGGAAGCCAAGTCAGCCCATAGACACTACTGGGACCTGTCCATCACGGGCTTCTGGCACAGATTCCGAGCAACTAAAAATGTTTCCACCATTGCTCTTGCAAAGTGAATGGTCTGGGCCTCATAAAGAGCCGTTTCTTGTGGAAATCAGTGGAAATATTCAGCCTCTGGGTGCTGGTGGAAAGTTGTCTCTGCTGAGCTCGGCCAGAGACTCCCCGACTTTGCCTCGGAATTATCTTCACCAGCCACCAAATGAGATAAATGAGAAGCTGAGGTTTGGAATGGAACCACTGCTGTTCTTTTGTGATACCAATGAGAGGGAATTGTTCTGCCATATTAGAAGAATAAACAAGAATTATTATACATGATATGTATGTCTGCCATCCCAAGAGAAAAAGGGTGCCCTACACCCTTTTGATATGGAATAATGGACTATTTTTCTCGCTTTGTTTTTCCTGGGCACACCCAAACTCCTGGAGGCTATCTCTTGTAAAAGAGGGAGGTGCAGGCAGTTTATGGAATACATTCATTTCATTTTATTTTATTTTATATATTGTCTTGTCAGATACACTTAGCAGAGAGGGATGCAAAACGTCTGATGGAACTGGCAGATAATTTATAGGTGGAATACTCATTTTTTTACCATCTGGAAGTGATTTTGTCTTGGGTTTAAACACTAATTTTGTGTCTTCTGGACAGGTTTATACTCAAACCATAGCATACAGAATTCAGTGTAGAAGCTGCCATGAATATTGCCCCTGTTCACAGTATTCCAGATTGTCCACAGTCTTAGAGCAGGGGAGATGGAATTTGATGGATTTTGGTGCAGAACATCAAAAATATTTGTAGCTTTCATATTGATCTCTGTGCAAGGATTCACTTGTTGGGACTGTCAGGTTGGAGAACTCACAGGTCCCAGTGCTCCCAGTGTGAATTTTCCAGTACCACCATCACAGATTTATTTCCATACACAGAGGCCACATGGGACGGACTTATAACGTGGAGCTTTCCTAAAGGATGTGTCAAAACCAATGTTTGTTAATTTAGGAATAAGCGAGAATGTGGTGCTTGACCCTGCCTGGACACCAAAGTCCACCAAAGCTGCTCTGTCTCTCCCCTCCTGAGCTGGGCAGGGGAGAGGAAATACAACAAAAAGTCGAGATAATGCCGGAGAGAGCTCGCTCAGCAATTGCCCTCACGGGGAAGACAAAGTGATCCCAAAATCTTGCCATTGCAAACTCAGCATGCAGAAAAACTGCAATAAGAGCTGCACTTGTCAGTGGTTAACACTGCTTGGACTTGCTGTGGGGAAATCCTCGGGGTTTTGCTCGTTGCTTCCCCCAGTGAGCTCCACACAGGCAGAGTTCACCCTCCGTGACAGAGGAGGGGAGAGAAATCAAATGCTATGGAAAACAAAAGTGGTCTGAAGCGGAGCTGTAGCCAACTCCAGCTGTAACAACAGGGCTGTGGCTTTCCAAATTTTAATCTCCCCAAAGAATCTGTATCAAATTCTTCAGCCCAGAGGTCAAGAGGGATTTTAGTAATGGAATGGGACAACTCAGCTCGTAAAGCCTCCTGGGCAAAGGCCTTCTGTGGAATATGTGTCCGTGCTAAGTGCTTCCAAGCCATGCAGGAATAAAAATAAATAACGGTGATTATAAAGTTATTTTACACTTTTCTCTCTTCAATCACATCCCTCATGGCAGAGATGACACACTCTGTGCAGGAGGCAGCTCAGATGGAGGATGTAGCAGGCACCGTGCTCGGATTTCTCACGTTCCTGAGCCCAGCCTGTAGCCATGGCACAAAAACTGCCTCAGGAATGCTCTCTGGGTTTTGTCAGTCCGGTGGTATTTGGATACCAAAGTGTGTGTGAATTGGGAACACAGTCTGGGCAGCTTCAGGGCCTCAGGATGTGTATTGCAAGTAACAAGTTGAAATGCAGTCGCYGTTTGAGAGAACGGGGTGGGAATCCCTAGCAACAGAAAACATGTAGAAAATAAATGATAACTCCAGTCTCTCAGAACTCCTCCTTTATCATCCTCCAAGTCCTAGGAGAGCATCCAGAAGGACCTTCCAGCAGCAGCCCGGCAGTGGAAGCCGTTCCTCTGGAAAATGGAGCTGCTCCCAATCCCAGCCCATGGCACAAGCTCTTGGTGCAGAAGGGTGAGAGAGGAGAGGTGACCAACACCATCGCTGTGGTCAGATACAGAGAGAGATGAGCTTTCCATTTCCCATATACACTCCTCTCTCTGCAGTGTGAGGAAACCTGGGATGCATTTCCCATGCAATAACAGATACAGGCAGGTAGAGAAGATAAATGCCAGTACGAAAGGCAGRGGTGAGGGATATGTTCTGTGTTGGCTGCTGGGGAACACAGGCTTATCTTGGGCTGCGCTGTGAGCTGCCAGTGTCTGGAGACAAACCTTTGGTTCCCATCAGAGCAGGGAACAGAGCTGGGCCCTCGGGACTAGAACCACTCACCTACCTCTGAAGGGTTTGTGGGTCACTGATAATATTCCCAATGCAGTTGGAGGAACCAGAGCTTCTGCAGGCAGGCAAAACCCTGCTCCCCCTCTCTCTTTCCTTAAATTTCCAAAGCCAGCACGTCCTCCCATCGCTCTGGCTCTCACAGGACAGAGCCACAATGTCCCTGTTGAAGTGGAGCAAACGTTTTTCCAAAGGGTCAGAGTTCAGGACGAGCTTGTAAGCAGATTATGGAGCTGGCAGAAAGGCCAAAGGCACCCTAAGTCTTTACATTCCCAAAGAGCTGTGTTAAACTCTAGCCCAAGGATGTACTTAACCCCACAGAGAACGGAGGTCAAGTGAACTTGGAGCATTTCAAACGCCATCAGCTGGGAAAAGTAGCTGTTTATAAGGAAGTTTATTACAGACCCAAGCTAATGTGAGCRTTCCCTCTCTACAAATAGGCCTGACCTATTGTTGGTCTCGTCAAAGAGCTGCCACTTTTGTTTTATAGCATCAAACAGCAAGGCTTTATTTCAGTTTAGATTAAATCTCAGGGAACCTTTTGGCTCAGGGGCATTGAAAGAAGGTGCAGGGTGGGTATTTTTGCCATCTCTCTCTAGGTACTTAGCTCAGACTTGCTGCCTGAACTGTTGGGAGGGTCAAGGTGAGGATTCCAGAGGGCAGCTCAGAGCTCCTGGAATGGGCCCTGAACCAATATCTAGGAGTCCTCCTTGTTTCTTGGGCCAAAAAACTGATGTGCAAATAGGATAGGCTTGGTCCAGCCTCACCAGCCCTCCTGCTTTTCTCAGAGATCCTTCACCAGGTATGGCAAACGGCCCCAGTTGTGCTTGCTGAGGATGCTCAGCATTCCCCACCTGCTTTTCCTTTGGATGAAAAGGAGCRAATGCATTATTTGGCAGGATAAACTTTGTTGTGAATCACAGGATCACTGAGGTTGGAAAAGACTTCTAAGACCATCGAGTCCAGCCTGTGCCTGATGCCCACCTTGTCCCCAGCCCAGGGCACTGAGTGCCACCTCCAGGCCTGCCTTGGACACCTCCAGGGATGGGCACTCCAAACCTGCCTGGGCAGCCCCTGCCAATGCCTGACCACCTTTTCCATGCAGAAATTCCTCCTGGTGTCCAACCTGGCCCTCCCCTGGCACAGCCTGAGGCCGTTCCCTCTCCTCCTGTCCCTGTTCCCTGGGAGCAGAGCCCGACCCCCCTTGGCTTCTCCCTCCTGTCAGGAGTTGTGGAGAGCCAGAATGTCCCCCCCAAGCCTCCTTTTCTCCAGGCTGAGCCCCTTTCCCAGCTCCCTCAGCCGCTCCTGGTGCTCCAGCCCCTTCCCCAGCTCCATTCCTATCGCCGGACACACTCCAGCAAATGAGAATAACAACATAAAAATAACAAAAATAACATCTCCTTTGAAAGGCTGTAGCCACTAAAAGAATCTCCCCCATGGAGACCATGCCCTGTACATGTTGTTACTCTTTATCACCATTTCTATAACCACCATARTTAATATTACCATAATCCTGAGGGTGACACCAGCAGCAGTTCCAAAAAACCACAGTCCAGAATGGAGAACCCTTTTTGGGTGTGTCAAATCTGCACAGGGAGTCAAATACCTTAAATTTTCAGAGGCAGCTCAGCAATTTCTTACATTATCAGTGCAAGACATCAACCAAGACATGGTGAAAAGCCAGGAACGAGTGTCCACTCCTCTTGATGCTTTCCCAGCCTACGCCTGCATCCACAGGGTTTGCAGCTTTCAATTAACTCAGGTGGACATGGGACTTGTACAGGTATTTTATGGGAGAAACGAGTTTTTTCTAGCCCCTTAAGTGTTCTCCAAGAGCCTGTTTGGCTTTGTTTTATGATAATATTAATCTTGTGCAAAGCATTTAAAATCCTGCAGCTTAGAAGTTGTTCCTATAAAGCCCAGAAGTGTGCTGTGGAATGCATAAAGATTTCATATTTGGGGATTTTATAGCAGCCTCAGAAATGTCTCTGTTTTGTCAGGGAGCCTGACTATTCTTGAGCCAGGAAGCAATTAAAATATGGAATATGGGTGTTTATTCTTACATGTAGACTTTGTCTCCAAAAAAAAGAAGTTTAAGAAAGCCTCTTTTTTTGGTAAGAATTTAAGAATAAATTAAGCGACCTTTTCTCACAGCTCACCCAGTCAGTGTGGTTTAGGGGAAGGGGGACTCCAAACACATTTCAAATGCAGTGAAAATTCTTTGCCTASGACAAAAAATACTTTCGTTTTCCCTGGGATACATCTTGCTTAAGAGCCCTGAGTGTTGAAGAAGCCGTGAAGAAACGCTGTCTTCAGTACAGCTCTCTCAGCTCTTTCACACATAATTGCCTAATTGAAATAGGATCATTTATGAGCTTCTTTGCTCGAGGCTTCCTCAGCTTCAGCTCCTGCTCTTGGGCATCCTCCTTTGAATTGGAGCATTTACCTCAGCTAATTATAATGTGGTATCACTTGATAAAGCCAACTGAGATCATAATGGGAAGACACTGAAACATCTGCCAAGGTTGGAAAATTGGGGTTTTCTTTCTACTTCTGCCAAAGACAGGTTACCTGTAATTAGTTCTAATTTATAAATAAGTGCAGGCTGTACTTCTAAAAGGTACAATATCATGCCTTGCCCCCTTCTTAGAAGCAAGTTGGGAAYCATACATCTCAATCAACTGGATTCCTTTTTTTTGTGTCAGGAGTAATGGCTTTGCATGAGAACTCRGGGGAGTTACACAAGCACCACTCACGTGCTCATGGGACACCTGTCCCAAGYGACAGAAAACAATGGCACCCATCCCCAACATGGAAATCACAGGAGTTCCAAAATTCTCAATACGGATTATTTTTTGTTGCTCTCTGAATCCTGAATATTTATTACTCGGGCATTACAACTCTTCTTCAAACTCCTTCGAATTTTTGTTGTTGTTGTTTTGTAATTCCAGCTGTAATTCTCAAATAATCACAGGACTCCAGGACCTGGAGTTTTACAAATCCACAAGCATCCCAAGAGCTGGAAAACTGTGCTCAGACCTATCTGAGCTTACATCACACACACAGTGGAATTTCTTGGTGTTCTTTTTATCTCTTTGGGGTTTTTTTTTTAAGCCTTGTTTGTTTCCCAAGGATCCCAGTGCTCCTGCCTGTTTTGACACTGCAATCCCTAATCTCAGCCTTCCCATGGGCAGGCAGAGCCGTGTGGGARCACCAGGCTGGAACTCCAAAAGGGCTGTGCAGGAGGGTTGGGATCCACCAGAAAAAAACTCTCTGTGGACTTTAGGAGCGAAATAACTTTGCAGTTCAGATTTGACACCCTCACTGAGCCAGACCTGATGAAAGCTGCTTCCACTAACCCCCACCGAATTCCTCCTGATTACACTCAGTCCTTCCAATCAGTTTTCTCCGATATAAATTCGGGAAGGAAGGAAAAACCCTTCACAGCCATTGACGTTTGACCTTCACCTGCCGCCCGCAGCCCCAAGTGGGTGCCGTGGAGTGGCCRTGCGGCCTCCGAGCAGGGACCACTTCTCATTTTGCACACACCTCCCCGTTCTCCAAACCTCTTTCCATTTTCCTGTGGCACCTGATACACTGCCCAGAACACRCCCCCAAGGCTCTGGGCCCCACGAGTGTTTTCCTTGAGTCGGAAAGGCAGTGGAGGGTGAAGTGCTGACTGCTGCCTCGGCTTGTGACATCCCCYGGGCTCTGTTTTTAGAAGGCTGTTGAAGATAAGCTGTTAGCAGGCTAGTGGGGAGGAAAAGGGGGAAAAAAGGATGCAAAGGAAGAGGGTGGATGTGCTGAGGAGGACACTGAGCTCAGCAGCAATGCAGAAAACTCTTTTCAGAATGGCTGCTCCCTTTGTGGGATTGTTTTCTGCCTCTGAGTGTCTGCCTGCAATTTTGCWCTGAAAATGGGAAGGAACCTGCTTGCCAATCGTTTTATTGTCTTATTGTACACAATAGCACTCGTGCAATCCAGATCCCAGCTCTTCCCTTCCACCCACCTTGGATTTGTAAAGACCTTTTCTTTTTTTCCAAACTACATCCCTYATGTTAGAAACTGAACCGGAGAACAAACAAATAACCACGCTAAGATAGTTGGCTTCTTGAATTTCTTGACTCGCTCTGGAAATGGATTTTCCGTGTGTATTTGTGTGGTTTCTCTTCTCTTTCTTCCTCATTTCCAGCAGCCACTTTGTATTAAAGGTTTCATCACAGCCATTTGGTCACCCTTTCAAAGCTTTTTGGCGAATATTTGCTGCTSCTGCAGTTTGTCCACGCAGAAAGAGCAGAGTGAGTAATGAGAAAATAAACTCTCCCCTGCACTGTTCTTTCACTTCTCTGCTTCTGCCATGTGGTTTGACCAAAATCTCTGCAGCTCAGGGTTTGCTGCACCCTTGGAGAAGATGGAGAGTCGTGCTCAGGGAAGGAGAAGACAGTTCAGYCTCCTTGGTTTTGCCCTTTTCTGAGATTAATGGTAGTTGTCCATCAGGAACCTGGGGTTGAGGCAGAAATCTTTCTTTAGAATCCAATTAATGTGGGGTAAATTACAGACCAACTGTTTACTCCTTTCGCCTGACTCATGGGGTCTGTTTGAAAAGCAAACCACTGAACTTCAGCTGAGCCATCACCAGCCCAGTCTGCCCAAGCATTTGATAAATCTTTGTGCTGGGCAGGCACTTTCCAGCACTATGTCAAACTGGCAGCAGGCACTGATGCTCCAGTCCCACAGAAGTTCACTGGGATCACTCAGAACAGTTTTCTCTGGAAAATTTCTGCTCATATCAGCTCAAATATTGGTCTAATTGAGATGATTTGAACTTTTGGATCTTGGTTGTTTGGGGTCTTTCAAATCCTCTCAGTGATCACTGAAATTTTCATCTGGAGGAGTTCTGAGAAACCAGGGAGAGGTTCAACATTTGTGAATTTCATTAGATTAAGCTCAAAAAATGTGACAAGAGGGCCCAAGAARACCATTGTGTTCTACATTTTGGTTTAAAAGAACAGAGGAGTCCTTGACCAAAAATTGCCAGTAAGAGGTGAGTCTTCCCTTACAGTATAAACGGGTTAAAAAAGCCACCAACTCAATATATTTTCAGTCATATTCAGGCAGAAATTTGAAAGCTGATTCACAAATAGCCTAGCTTGGCTGGCTGCAGCTCATTGACTTACATTAATTCCTCCAGCTGTTCAGAAATTGCATCCCAATTTAGTGTAAAACTGAATTTCCCCAAAATGAAGAATGCCTTGATAAAACACCTATTAAATGTTGGTGTTCACTTCAATATTCTTGTTTTCAGCCCTGTATTACTGACAGTGCAGTGCAAAGCATTTTGAACTTTTGTTCAGAAGCAGCTGATGTTTGCTGGCCTCTTTGGGGGTGTGTGTGTGGCCATAGATGCTTTTTTGGAGGTTTGGTGCTCTCCAAAGGAGCCTGGAGTGACGGGATGAGGGGGAATGGCTTCACACTGACAGAGAGTAGGGTTAGATGGGATATTGGGAAAAAATTCCTCCCTGTGTGGGTGGGGAGGCCCTGGCAGAGGTTGCCCAGAGCAGCTGTGGCTGGCCCATCCCTGGAAGTGTCCAAGGCCAGGTTGGATGGGGCTTGGAGCAACCTGGGATGGTGGAAGGTGTCCCTGCCCATGGCAGGGGATGGGACTTCAAGGTCCCTTCCAACCCAAACCATTCCACAATTCCATGATTCTATTCTGTGATCCTTCCCTCATTCTCTGTCTTGTCYTCCCCTTACAGAACTCACCTCCTGCAGGTTTTTGCACAGGGCTCACCCGCGAATTCCCCCTGATCCCTGTCTCCCTCCYGCTTCCCTCTCCCCAGCCCGATGCCACGATCACACCGAGACACCCACGTGGGACCCAAAAATCTTCCAGGGCTTTCCCTGCCGTGTCCATCCCTTTGGGGAGGGCAGAGTGGACACCGCCCTGCCCCRGGCCGGGAGCGGCCGCGTTCCAGGGCCGGCACATCCAGCGCTTCTGGGAGCACAACGGGAGTTTCGCTGGGATTAACCCGGCCACTTGTTTATTCCCTGGYTTAATTTCACACGCCGAGCACCAAGCTTGTGTTAATTATATGATTTACTGGGCTCTGTTTCTTTTTTTTTTCATTGCGTCGTAAAAGAAAAAAAGGTCCTGAATAAGAACTCTTGTTCTGGGAAATGTTCACTTGTTTGTGGACGGCCTGGAAATAGTTAACAGCCAGCACGTCCTCTGGGCCAAAAGGGACTGCAAGGTTCAGATTATTGCCTTATTTATTTTATTTTATTCCTAATTAACGTTTTATGAGCTCTGAATATGTTTACAGAAGCACATGCTGGAAAGGGCACATGAGCAAACAGAATTAATGGCCATTGCCTGCTCCATGGCATGCCCAGATTAAAATATCATKGAATAGTCTTTTGCCTTTCCTGCTGGAAGCTGGACAGGCCCATTTACAGCAGGAACTAAAGCTCACCTTCATGGTTTTAGTTTCTAACCCAAGCCCAAGTGTTTGGGAGGGAGGAAGAGCCGATGTGCTGATGGGGAAATCCACCAAGCAGCACTTCCAGAGGGAGCTTCGGCTCCTTTTGCTGTGCCAGTTGGTTCACTCATCCCAGATCTTTGTGGATTCAGTAAAATTAAAGTTATATAAAAAAAAGGTAAGGCATTTTGTACAGCAGCTCCTGGGAATGGTGTCCTGACATCAAAGGAAGGGAGAAGATGCTGGAACTCGGATCCCTCCCGGATCTGTTCAGTGGGGCAGGGAGAGGCTCCAGCCTGACCTCTCCGAGGAACAGACCTGGGTTTGTCTCCGTGCCCTGAGCTCAAACTGCTCCAGCTTCCAGGCTGAAATTCTCATTGTCTGGGAATAACCTGGGCTGGGTTTATTCGAGTCCGTGGATAAAGACAGAAAAATGTGAATGCTTTCAAACTGACCAGGGTGAACCCAGGGCCTGGATCTGCCTTTCCCAACCTCTATCACTCTGAGCTGCTGAGGAATTCCCACCTCTCCTCCAAGCCCACGACACTGCCCTCCTGCTTCTGCAACAGCAATATTGGCTCCTTTTTAACAAATCACCTCCCTCTTTTCCCTCAGATCTGGCTGCTGCGTTGGCAAATGCAAGAGCTCTGGGTCCTATCAACCAATTGCCCAAGGAGAGTTTTATTGCCCTTTTTTTCAGCTGCCAAGGGAAAAACTAAGGCTGTTTATCAGAGAACTGCGAGCACTCGGTGCTCCAAGAAATGTTAATATAATGCCCTTGGGATAAACATTGCTTCACTGATGTGTTTTTAAGCTGTCCGTTACTTTCCTTTTGAGAAATAAAAATAAATATATTAGCACAAAACAGAATGGTTGTACAGTGCGGTTAAAATCAGAAATAATCAGGTGGTGGGAAAAAAAMCCCACATTTTTCTCCCAAAATACATTGTTAATTGGGAACAGAGCAGTACAGAGGTCTAGGTGCAGATAAATTAAGTTTTTCTGCCTAGCTAGGGTGCAACAGAAAGATTTTATTGTTGGCCAACATCTTTTAGTGCTTTAATTGCCAGGACAGAAAAGAGAATGTGCTTTATTAGTTGTTGTACAAAAACAGAACCCTAAGTGAATTATTCACCCATATTACCAGAACTTCAGCTGGATCCAGTGGGGAGAGGAGTTTTACTTGTATCCAGAATCATGTTGAAATCCATGAGAGTTACAGGTCCCAATCCCTATTTCTCAGCTGCTTCAGACCTGTAGGTGTTTTCTGTCTCTCCATCCCCTTGTGAATCTCAGTTTCAGGGCCAGACATTCCCCATATTCCCCAAACATGAATCTAGGACTGACTGCTGGGTATTTCTTACTTGCATGGCTTTTCCCTGCCCACCAGTTCTCCTGGTTTCCCACGTCGGCACAGCCCTGCCAGGAGGAAGGTGGGAATGCCCTCCTGAGTGAGTTGTTGCTTCTCAGCATTATTTTTACAGCCTAGTTGCCTTTGCTGACTCAGAAGAGCCTCATAATTCCAGCTTTTCCATCCTTCCAGTCAGAGCTCTCCTGCACAGCAGCAGAAGGAAATTATAGGGAAAGCMGCAGCAGTAGGAGATAAAGAGATTATTCAGGATCCTGATCAGCCACGAGGTTTGTCCACTGCAATGGCCACTGGAGATAGAGGAAAGCTGATCCCTGTCTTTATCCAGAGGACAACACTGGCTCATCTCCTGTGTCACGCACTGATAGCACTTTCTTCTCCTTTCCATCACCACCAGGATCTCAGCAAAACCACTCAGCTCCTGGCCAATATTCTGCTGTTCCTGGTGTCTCATTGTGGAGCAAGACCTGCAGGTGATGTTGGATTTCCAGACAAGGAGAGGGAGGGGAAAAAAAAAATCCCTCGAAACTGGTTTTTGTCAAAGGGTGAATTAGAGTGTGACACAACCAAAGAGCCCAACACGTTATCCTGTTTACAGGGGATCAGGGAATGTTTGTGAGGCTGAGTCCCGAGGGAGACACTCCCAGTAATAATGTCCAGACTTCCCTGCACGAGGTCCAGAACTGGAGGAGAAAGGCAGGGAAAAATGAGTTTTCAGTGTTTTCTGAGAAAAGAATTGTGTAATAGGAAATGGATGTTGTTCCATTTTGCACYGTTTTGTGCGAATGTGCTGATGGGAGGTTTGATTTGTCCTCCTGGAGACAGTGCAGCACATTGCTGGGGGTTTGGGTGCCTGCATGAGGGTGAAGGAGGTTCTGTAGCTGCCCCAAATTTGTTTCAATTTTTTTATTCTCTTGGATCCTCAGTTTCACAAAGAATAAATTCAGCTTTTTATGGAAGAGCAATTTATTAACAGCAAGCTTTTACCAASTGGAATTTAGTCCTCCTGCTTCTGTTGTAAAATTGCTGTCTGGGATTGTATTCCAGAAGCAATTTCTTGTCTTATTGGTCTGCATTGCTTTTTGGAGATATTGGGTGAATTMTCCATGAATTCCATGAATCCATCCTGTGAGTTTCCACTCTCACGAATCTGAAATCCAGACAAGGTGGTTTTCTCCTCTAAGAGGTCTAAAGATCTGAGTTCAATGCCCTGGTCAGACAAGAGATGTGAGAAGAGCTGCTCCAAACACCTTTCCTCCCATTCCTGGTATTGGACCAGCCAGAGGCTCTGGAAGGCAGTTTGTCCATGATCAGCTCCCGAGGCAGCCCAAGGAAAAGCATCTCCTTTCTGCAGGGATTAAATGGCTTTGCCTGTGGTTTGTAATTGAGCCTGAAATGAGGGATACAGTCTGGAGACAGCTTTTTACTCTTGATTTCATTTGTCACTCTGGAGTTTGACATGCAGACCCTSACTCCAGAGTTTAAAACTCCAGCAGAAAGTTCAAGGAAACATTTGGAAATGAGGATCTCTCGACTATTGGTGCTTATTTGGACCCACTTTGATCAAGGATAATGACGCTTAAAAGAMAGAGTACTTGGATAGAGAGTTTTTGAGTGGGAATCATATTTAATGCTCCCATCACTGCTTCTTACGGGAAAAAATCCCACACAATGGGAACTTGGATGTTTCCTACCCTTCTCCCATTCTGGTTTATGGCAGAGGTGGAATTTTGTGCTATTTGTTGACTTGCTTTAGTGCTCTCAGATGGAAACATTATCAGACTCATCACCCCGGGACAGATCAAAGGCAGCAGCTCAGACTCCTCCCTGGAGTGAAGATAAACTGCTGCACTTGACCTGCGCCTGGAATGTGGAATGGGGTCAAAACACAGAAAAATAATAACGCTCCTTCCCTTCCACCTCTGCTCCAGGATCCTTTGGAGGCTCCTGCATGGAGCAAGGCAGGGACTTGTGTTCCTTTCAGACACTTCTGCAGGTAAAGTGTAGGACAAGCTGGATGAGCATTGCTTTTTCCCTCCTTGCACGAAGCACCCCTTTTCTGAAATCCAGGAAGAGACAGCCACTAAGTACCTCCAATATCCTTTTAAATTGCTGCCTCCCAGACTTTTCCTTCCAACTAACGAAACAAGCATCTTTTCCCACTGCAATCTTTACTCTTTTTTTTGTTCTTTTTTTGGAAAGCTTATATGCCTTTAAAAAATAAAAAATAGTGGTGCTCYAAGCTCGCTTTCCTCCCTGGCACTGGGAGAGCAGTGGCCGTAGGATTGCAGGGAGCTGCCTGTTCCCAGACCAAACAGCAGTCTCCGCTGTCTGAGCGATTTTAGGAGTTTTTGCAGCCCACTGCTCGTGCCTGAGCTGGTGACCAGTGGCACTGGGAAGSTCTGGAACAGCGAGCAGTGGAGCCAGAACACCACCTTCCCTCTCCTCCTGACACCCTCAATTTCATTTCCAAAATCCCTGCTCCAGCAGCTGCCTCTGGCCATGTGCAGTGCCCCTGCCTTYTGCTGTGATTCTGAGCCCCAGGGCTCGGTTGGTTTGTCCTAAATTGCTCCCAGCAGCCCCAAAAAGAGTAATTCGGGCCAGTCATGCTGGAGCTGGTGTCCTGGAGAGAGGCTGTCTGCAGACACCTTTGTGGGCTGCCTCTTCTGCTTCCTGAGCATGAGCAGCCCTCAGTGCAGCTCCTGAGCTCATTCCTAACGCTGAGAGCTGCACTGATCCATCTCCTCAGGAAATGTGGGATCTCCAGGCTCATCCAGCAGTGCCTGTTTCCCCTGTACAAGCTCTGTCCTAAACAGAAATGGTCCCTTCCTGGCACTGCCACTATTCTTCAAGTGCCCCAGAGTTCCTGCAAAGGGGAAAAGTGTTCAATGTTGGCCACAGTGGTGCAGGAATAATAATAAATGCACAATAGTTTTGAAAGGAAAGCCCAAATAATGTGCAGAGTTGAAAGGTGCCCTGCAAATCCTGCACCATTTTAGCASCAGCTCAACTCGCTGCTTTCATCCTCAAGTCCCTCTGATCCCGTTTTATCAGGAATAAAGGTAGGCAATGTCATTAGAGTTGTAAATTGGTTGCTGACAGATCCCCAAGATACATCCAAGAGGCTTCCTGGGTAACAGAATCGAGCAATAAGCTGATTTCTTACTGCATTTTGAAACCGTCTGAACCCAAATTTTTCCGAAGGCAAGCACTTTCCACCCTCCCTGACTCTTGAGGATTAATGCACATATGAAGGATATTTCCAAACAAAGGATCTGTGTTATCCCAGCTGAGCTGTGCTCCCACCAGTCACCCCTTGAGGAACGCAGACGTGGTCTGGGACACCAAACCAGGGATGCAGATCTACCTTGGAAATCACCTGTGGGAAGAGGAGCTCTGGAGAAGCTCAGTGCTGCTGTTGGAAGCTGTGTGGGTTTCTCTGCTCCACAGGCACCTTTTGTGTTCRAGCTCATCCTTCTCACCACAGCAGATGCACCGAGGAACACGACAGGAGCAGCACATCCACAGGCACAAACATTCCTGGCAACCAGGCTGAAACCCCCCCATCGTGTTATCTGTGTTCTGCTCCACTCTGACAAACCCTCACCTGCCCCCCTGCAGGTCTGCCAGGGAGAAAAAATCCACTGGCAAGGCAATCCAAGTTAAAAGCAGGAAATATCCTTCCTCCTGTGCCCTGCTGTCCGTCCCCTGGCACAGAGGGATCCGAGCCATCCCATCCTGCAGGGATGGGCAGGCACAGGAGCATTGCTGATATCATGGAAAGGGAAGCCTTGAAACACACTTGATTTACTCGGATTCCCTTTGATCTTTTAATCACCCAGTGTTTTCCCTCTCCAAGCCATGGGTCCAGTTGATCCRGCTGTAATTCCCGGGTGTTATTTCCCTGATTCTTGGCACCCCGGAGTTGCAAGTCTGTGCCTCTCCTGCAGGATGGGGAGAGGTGAACTTAGTGCCATCACGGAGGGTTTGGGGTGATTCATTACCTAAAGATTTCTGGGCCCATTCYCCAAGCTGGGAAGGAATTCTGGGCAGTCTGCCTGCTCTACCCAAAGTTGTGGTGGCTTCCTGGAATGCACATCAGGGCGTGCTTGGAGAGGATAAATGGATTGGAAGGCAAAGATTGGGTTTTGTTTCCCARTTCYTTTGTCTGATGTTTCTTGACAAGGTGTCCTCATGCTAGAAATAAATTGATTTTACTGCAGCCTCGCRTAGGGGTGGAATTGTTTTGTTCACRTGCTGTTTGTGGCCTTAAAGAACCTTTTTTGTTTTCATGGATTTGTATGAAAATTCCTCTCTGGAATGGTGGTAGAGACGAACAGGATTTGCTACTGCAGCCCTTGTGGTCAGAACTAATTATGAGCTGCATTCTCTCAGATCTTAACTGTGCCTCTGCGGAAGGCATAGAAAGAGAAACTTCATTCCTTTGTTTGGCTCGGGGTTCCCATCTTCAAGSTGAAAAATAAAAATTAACCTCCAGGAGAGGAAAAAGCCTTGGRGAAAATAAAATGTATCTTTATAAAGAGAAAATACTGCTGGAAAAACAGCAGCTTGGGGAGCTGTTTGCTCGCAGAMGAGGCAGTTTTGCTGATGGCATTGACAGAGATGGGCTGAGAAAGGCAGGTTTGGGGTAAACAAAATTGGAATTAGCTTGGAGCAGAGCATTTGCTTACCTGAGTCACGACATTCACTGGGATTGGGGATATTCACTGCTTGGCTGGGAACAAGAGAGATGCTGAGTGACTTTGAGGTTTAGCATATTTCTAGTTCTTGTCACTTGGGTTATTTAAAAGCAGGCTGAATATAGAACCTTTTTCTCACCCTTAATTCATAAATGACAGCAGCTCATCAGTTCATCGAGGGACATGCCTGGACAAAAGCTTCCTGCAGTGACCTCTGATGAACTCGAGATTATTGTGTCAGGTATTTATTGTCCATTTGGAATGGTCTACAGGAAAGGAAAGGAATGTTGTAGTATCGTGTCACACTCAGCTCCAAGCACCATCCCACCCATTGGAAAAGCCCAATATCCTTGGAGTCCAAGCACTCAGTTTCAGGCAGATACGAGCTTGTTGGGATTATTTTTCTGCATTTTGAAGTGACTATGGCTTTTGGTTTAACATTACATCAGTTTTATCTTTTTTTACTTCAAAAACAATCCAAACTTTACTATTCCATCATCCATTTCCAGCTGCATCAAGACTTTATTCCTCAGAGCTCACAGTGACATYGGAAACAGGGATATTCCTGCCTTGGATGTGATCACATGTACTCAGTCTCGAAATACATTTCCAAACAATGACTTTGTGCCGTGGAAAATTTGCCATTTTCCCTTTATAATCAGTGTTTGCACTTGGGAAGCTCCCTTTTCATCTCGTATGCCAAGCAGGAGATTCTTGGACTTGTGTTAATTTGCAATGGYATCATCAAAGAGAAAATGCTTTTTCTTTCCCCCAATATTTTTAAACCATCAATTTTAGAACGAAAAGTGGCATTTTGCTAAGAAAGAGAAAAATGTTATTCCGTTAGTCAGGCAAAAGCCCTCAGCCTGTACAAAATCTCTGGATCRCTTTTAACTTTAATTTTTTAGAAGGAAAGAGATCCTGTAATGCCAGAAGTTCTCCTCTAATATTAAGGGAAAGAACAGGTATTTGTCTTTAGACAAGATTTGTGCTTTGGGAAAGTTGAATTTAAGTCAGAAAACATTTTTACTTTCACTGTTTTATTCAGTAAAGGCAACATTTCCTCCTCTCTCACAAGGAGGGGTCTGACTTATCTCAGACTCTCTGCTCTGTGTGCTTTCATTTCCATTCTTCTCGATTTTAACCAGGATTTTACATGAGGGAACCATCCTGGTCCATGAACTGCCTGGAATGACATGTATAGGAAGTTTCTCCTAAATATCAGGAGAATAAATTTTCATGTCTGAATTCTAGACCGAACTTCAAATGTCTTTTTGTCTCTGTACTCACTTAAAAGCACAAACTTCCACCGAAACACCTCCCACTCCTTCACAAACCAGCTGAAAATTACAAATTAAGGTGAAAATGTCCAAACCAAGCTGATCTCTCCTTCCAAAAAAGCCTATTTAGAAAGATTTGCTTAAAACCCAAGGTTCCATGAGGATTCTGAAGAAGCAGGGATCTGGATCTCAGCTGCAGGACACCTCTAAACCAGATCATCTCAAAGGAAACTGCAGCTCTTGGGTCCTCCTTTGGAGGAAGTGGCCAGGTGAAGTTCAGAAATATGAGTATTCTTGGTTTAATTTAATATTTGGGCTTTGTGTCCAGATGCTGGGATGAGACATTACTGCAGAGTAATGCAAAGCAGTTAAACTAACAAGTGCAAAAGCCGTTTAAATTTTGTATGAGAAATAAGGAACTATTTCTCTCTTTATCTCCTTTTCTTTCTCTTTATTTCTTTTTCTTTCTTTCTTTCTTTCTTTCYTTCCTTCTTTCTTTCCTTTCTTCCTCAGAAAGTTGACATTTGAGCCACAGCAATAAGAAAAGCAGAGCAAACGGCACCACAATGCACTGACAGCTCTGGAAAGAAGAAAAAAATCACTTTCCAAGTCTCGGGGACAGCTTTCACTGTAAATAAAAATAAAAAAGAGCAGAAATTAATGTTTGTGGTCAGTCCCCAGCAACCACACTCTCTAATGCAAAGCAATTGCATTTTTACCTGAAATCTGTGACAGATAGCTGAGGCACTAATGTTTTTCTCTGGTAATAAGCTGGATATGGAACAGAGCTCCTTTAGAATATGTACGGTAAAGTGGAAATGCATGCTTTGGTGACTGCTATAAAGCAGGCCAAAGATATGTCAAGTCCAATTAATGTCAATAAGGAACATCTGTATTTAGGCACCCAAGTTACTTAATGCAAACATTTCATAATTATATACTATAGCACACATGGAGCATTATGAGATGTGGTGTCCCAGTGTGAATAATATTCACATTTTTCAGATCAGTCAGCAGTCTTGGTCTGGCTTTGGCTCAGCTTGCAGTCTCCCTGTAAGAGCATTTCTTTATAATATTGAATTAAGTACAATCCACATTTTTTCTCTTATCTGTGAAATCTTGTGGTTGTGGCTCGACTGTTTTTATAAAATGAAAGATCCAAGTGCATGTAAAGCTGGGGGTTTGGGGGCTTTTTTTTTTTTTTATTCCTGAGACATCTGGGTTTTTTCTTATATGCCTGAAGTCTGGAAGGAAAGGTTCAAGTGGATGAAGCAGAGCATGCAAGGCTCCACGTCTAAAAGGATTCTTCATCTCCTGGGCAAAAACCAGCAAAGGAGCAGAACAACGACAGGAACCATTTCCCCCACCTGAATCCCTGTGAAACAACACCTGAGCTCGAGCAGGGGGTGGAAGAGATACCAGCATTTCCAGTCTGGGAATCTCAAAACTTCCTAAATACTTGTAAATGGAAAACCAGCCACGCAGCAATTGCTTAAACAAATGGGGCAGACAGTGGTAACTCGGCTGCCACCCACACGTCGCTCCCTGCACTCCAGGATGGGTTCCTGGAGCTGGGTGAGTCTGCTGAGTCGGGGCTCTGGAGCTGGGAGTTTGGGGATTTTAATCCCCASTTTAGAGGAGCTGCTAAAAAAAGATGGAAAAGTCATCTGGTGCTTAATGGGAAACACACCCCAGGCAGCAGAGCGGAGGGAGGGGTTGGTGCCAGGCGTCCCCTGGAGCCCCCCAAGCCCCAGGGGACAGAAAAGGCTGCAAATGCTGAGGTTTGAGCTGGTCCAATCAACTACAGCCCAAAAAACTGCCTTGGATAAGTGGCAGGGAAAAGCTGATGAAGATGCCATATTAAATCCAGGCTTGTGGATGACTGGACAGCTTCACCCAATCCAGCAAGTGGAGATGAATCCAGTCCAGGAAGAAACAGGTGTCCCCACGAGATTGGAGAGAAGGAATATCAGCCACTCAGCTACAATTCTGCCCAAGGATCAGCCACCAATGCTCGTGTCTCCTTCACCCAAAAATCTTGGCAGCCTCTCCCGACCCCACCTGCCAAAAGCAGCTCTGCTCCCAGCCAAGCTCCCACACTGTTTTTAGCAAACTGCCACTGCCACCCCACCTATTTCAAGAAACATTCGAGCCTGAATCCCCACTTCCCACTCGGGATGTGTTGTGTCTTGTCTGGCTTTTCTCCTCTTCCCTTGTGCCTTTGGAATAGAATCACTCCGGGGCAGGCTCTACTCATCTCTTYGGCACTTGACCTGTTCTCCTCGTGTATTTACTGTTCTGAGCTCCTCTGTGAACCTCGCTGGGATCGTGCCTTGCTCTCCTGTGATTAATGGTGCTCCAATCAATCACCTTGGCTCGTGTTCGGGAGAGAGGAATGCACGGTCACGTCAAAATTCAGCCAAGTGCTTCAAGACATCGAAAAGAGGCCAGATCCCCATAGGATGAGACGTTCTGGATATTGGCTTTTTTACCTTTGACTCCRAGAACCGGTTTACTCCTGGAAATTTTTCTGGTTTACAGCTGGAAGTTAAAACTTTGGGGCAGGGAGAATTATTCAGAAACCATCAATTAGGGTTGAAAGAGGGTCTGTGCACACCATGGGCCTGCGGCTGAGCTCAAAGCCAGGCCTYGATGCAAATGTTGCTGCTTCAGTTTCTTGAAATAATAATAATGGTGGCAAATTTTTGCTAATTTAGGTGAGTTCTGCATGATTCAAAGCAGAAATAAAAGAAAGTCTGTGCTGCAAGGGAGGAAGAGGAGAGGGCACTCACACAGCCTGACTGGCCATGGAGTGGTGGCAATGGAAGACCCAAACACCATCAGAAGGCAGCCAGGAAGAGATTTTCCAAGCCTTGCCTAAGGAATCTGTTCTAAAATCTTAGTAATGACTAATGGGATTTCTGTATCTTCCTCCCACGCACCGCTCTGAACCTACAAATAACAGGATTTGTGTGATTGCCCTCCCACGCGCTGCTCCCTCCAACCCACCAGCAAGACTTTGGGAATGAAACAAACTCCKATGTGTGCACATTCTAATTATAAGCAGACAGGAGGAGAGCTCCCATCCCGGCTGGCTGAGCTCCAGGGAGCCCGGCAGAGGGATGAAGAGGGTGGAAGTGGGCCCCGAGCCAGAGAACAAGAGAGGTTCCTGACAAGTCTGAAGGGAAGAGTGATGGCRGAAAAAACCTGCACATCCTCGAGTGCCTTTGAGTGGGAGTGAAGTGCAATGGTGTGGCTAAGCTGGGAGATGGGGAAGCCGAGTGAGGTCTGGAGCCCTGGGTCTCCTGGTGGAGATTTCCAGTTTGACCCGGGTGAGGCTCACTCCAGGGGCAGGTGAGGAGAGGGAAAGGGGTGAGGAGAGGGAAAGGGGTGAGGAGAGGAAAAGGGGTGAGAGGAAAAGAGTTGAGAAGAGGAAAAGGGGTGAGGAGAGGGAAAGGGTTGAGGAGAGGGAAAGGGTT